>JAQGCP010000812.1:0-14617 GCA_034699885.1 Acrobeloides thornei | reverse complement strand
TTAAATAAAAAATTCAATGTGTCTATCATTATTTTCGAACTTATCAAAGAGTAAAAACTTATTGAAATAAATTTATGCGTTTTGGCGTGAGAAATCACTGTTTGGATTTCGATCCGGGCCCAACGGGCTCTGGCCCGTAAAGCCCGGCCCGGATAACGGGCCTAAGCCCGTATGGCCCGGCCCGTCATCCGGGCCTAGGACCGTTGGGCCCGGCCCGGATCATCCGGGCCTCACGGGCCCAAGCCCGGACCCGGATGATCCGGGCTTGAGGCCTTACGGGCCGGGCCTAGGCCCGTAGGGCCGGGCCGGGCTTGGGCCCGTTTCGACCTCTGCTTCGAGCATACCTTCTTCTCCAGGATGCTCCAAATCGAATAGTCCATCGCATTCAGGTCGGGTGAATTCGGTGACCAGTCACCATTGGCTCGCTGCGGGCTGATGTCGACTGAGATGTGGTCTGGGCAGTTCTCTGCGATCAGTACCTGGATTGCTTCTGCCTTGTGCGCCGGGGCTCCGTCTTGCAAAAACATCCAAATCTGGTCTCCAAAATGTCTTCGAACCCACGGGAAAACTTTTGACCGCAACATTTCTCGGTATCTCGCCTCGGACCTTGACAAAAATGCAAAAAATGGCAATATGGACCGAACTTTGTACTAAACGCACTCTGTACTAAATATGTATAGAAATTTTGATAACTGTTTCGTAAAATGGCTATAAATCTTCATATGAATTGAATTGAGACTTCGTTGATCACTCATTTGAAAGTTGAGAATCTGCGCTACAACTTTTATATAAACACCTGTACCAAGTTTTCGCTTCAATAAAAAGTTATACCCCAATTTTGAAGCATACTCTGATTTTGTGACCTGGCCTCCGATAAAGATTGACATTTTTAACCCTGCTAACGGCATTTTCAGATTCGCTTAAAAATGATCAGAAATTGTTCGTCATAGTCAAAAACGGAAAGACAAATCAATTTTGGACAAAAATAGATGAGTTAACATAGGTTTTGGGGTGGCCTAAAACGCTAAAATCATCAAAAAATGGACTAGTTTTGCTATAATCAGGGTCAAGAACGCGTTTTTAGACTTCGGGAATGCGAGCGATCGATTTCTGACGCCCGATTCTTTACTAGTGAAAAAAACCGCATCAAAAACGGTGTTTCCTGTCAAAATATCGTCCGATGCACAAAAATCACGATTTTTCCATGTAAATTGCGTGTACGTCTTGAGATTTTTTTCAAGTCGATTTAAGCGAAAATAAAACTGTTTTTGATGCGGTTTTTTCAGTATAATCCATTTTTTACCCCAAAAAAAGTTTGCAATCGAAATTATGGTGAAAAGGGTGTGTTTTTAACGAGTTTGAAAAACCCACGTACGTTCCTAAATATAGCTCTAATTTTGCATATTTCTTTTAAAAAATTATTTAAATTCGCATACATACAGGGTTGAGCAGATAACTACGAAATAACTTTATTCGTCGATTCATCGAGATCTTGTAGCTTGAACAAAATAGCATTTCTGTCCTTGTTTTTGTTGATTAGATAATTTATCACTATGATTGAGAAACAAGAAAAGTCGTGTTACGGATTATAATTCTTTATAGTCTTTACATTTGCTTGTTGAGTGCGGCTGCTTAGTCTGCATTTATACTTATTTAGCTCTAAATTGTGGTCGGGGTAAATGGTTTTCTTATAGTAGAATTAATATTTTTTTGTAACCGATTTAATTTTTTATAACCGATTTTTTGTAACACTCATAATATATTTTTTTATAACAGATTTTTAATTTCACGTCACTATGTCGACCAATAATTTTTTCGTCGAGTGTAAAGGTCTAAGCCTAGCAGAATCTAATCTCCCTATGTATAGAGTTGTTAGGGCACTAGATATATTTTAGTCATATACTATGACAAAAAGCTGTTCAAAATTTGACAAAGTAACTTGGTCAACATAGTGACGTGGAATCCAAAATCTTAGAATCTCTTGACATTCATAAGCACTAATTTTCCTTGATGATATTTTAAATTCCCAGGAAGATCACTTAAAATTCCCTGAAAATTGGGATCGAAAATATATCTCCTTTAAAGGGAAAGCCATTTGTTACAAAAATCCATTTTTATTGAAAAATTATCATTTTATCACGTATATAGGGTGTGTTCCTTTGGACCGTACGGTCAGCCATCAACCGGATCCTTACCAGGCTTTCGATTTTTCCTGATTTTTCAGGAATTTCCTGATTTCTGGATCAAAATACTGAAAAATGAAAATTTTTATCAGGAAAATTTTTTTAATTATTTTTTCAAGAAAACCTTTTTTTCAAAAAATTAACTAAATTTTTCAAATTTTAAATCAAATTTTTCAAATAGATTTTAAAAAAACTACCGATCCGGTGATTGCTCATGAACCGTTGAACAGGGCTTTTCAGCAAAAATTGTAAATTTCTGAGCATTTTCAGCTTAAAAACAAGTATTTTTTCAAAAAATTTTCGCCTGCAGAGCTGTTTTTTTCTTTTATATAAGGGTTTTTAACAAAAATAAATTTTTGTAAAAAAAATTGACTTGGTCCACGCTTATGTTTTTGTTCAATTTTTAACAAATTTGCTGAAAAAAATGATTTCGGGGTTCGACCCAAAATTTATCCTCCCCCTAAAAAAATCCTGGATATGGCACTTGAGCAAAACAGACAAATTTTAAAATCGGTTCGAACCGAACAAAAAAAAATTCATGGTTCGAATTTTCGACCAAAAATACATGAATAATCCAGAACTATAATTGTTTCATTCATATAATGTCAAAAATAAACAATTTTTTCAAGTTTTAAAAATATATATAAGCGTAATTAACGAAAAATTACTTTCCTGATTTTTTTCCTGAAAACTGACTCATATTTCCTGAAAAATCCTGAAAAATGGACTTTGAAAACTGATTTTTGAATTAAACCGATCGAAACCCTGCAAATAATTCGCATTCGAAATTATTCGTATTCGAAATGATTTCGAATACGAATAATATCGGTTTTCGACTATCGAGTGAAGTTAAATTTCGAAATTTTTTCTAATTCCTAAGAAGTCTCTGTTTTCAGGCCCGTATTTAGGGCACTATAACTTTCGCCACGCTAACTTTCGTTTCCGAGCCTAATAACGGAGATTTTGAGGCCCAAAAATATTCTTATCAAGTCCAGGTGCCTGACTTTGGACTCGCAAAAATTGTCAACAACGTGGTTTCCGAGGAAGCCTTTTCCCAGCAATCCCTATCAAATGGGCAGCTATAGGAGCTAGTCGAGTGGGAACTAAACAAAACGTACGAAAAGAAATGCAAATGGAGAACTTGTGACGATTATGACTTGTTGTAGGTAGAGTTTCATCCAGAGATATAAGAATTTTAGGTTGGATGAAAAATCCGAATGATAGGCCAAATTTTGGGCAGCTGAAAAAAGTTTCGAAGTAGTCATGAACAAGCCAGGAAAATTTATTAATGTAACGTTGAAATTATTCTACCAAAAAAGATTTTTTCAGATATTGAGTGATGGAGGCTATCAAGAGACAAAAGTTGTTGAGAAGATTTGTTAGAAAGTGTTCCCAATGAAACGGATACTCTTTTAGATACCAGTAATTTTGTTTCAATGGCCTTACTACTTTGCTTATCTGCTTTCCTATGCCTTGCCTGATGCCTTGCTTGATGCCATGCCTTGATTAATGTCTTGCCTATACCTTGCTGTCTATGCCTTGCTGATGCCTGTTTCTTGCTCTTGCCTTATCTATGCCTGGGACTTTACCTTGCCTTGTTACTGACCTGTGCCTTGCCCTGGGGCTTACCCTGTAGCTTTCTTTGATCCTTACCTTGCCTTGTGACTTGCCTGACTACCCTGGGTATTAAAAACCTTATTTTTAGGACTTCAATTTTTGGTCGATCGTCACCGAGAAGTTGATTCTTTCATGCTCAGACAAAAGAATACACTAGCGATAAAAAATATCTTAGTCTTTTAAGACATTTTTATTTGGCTTGCAATAAAAGTTTTATTATGAGAAATTTTGGTTTGGGGGAACCACCCAGGGCTCTTCCCCTAATTACACCACTGTTTGATATAGAAGGTAGAGGAAAAAAATGAGATTTTTGTGATTTTTGAGCGATTTTTTCAAAATTCAAAAATTCCCCCCAAGAGGATCACTTGTTATAAAAAATTTTCAAAAAAATTTAAAGTTTTTTAAATTTTTACCAAAATAATCTATGGGATTTTTTGCGAGAAATCGATTTCATGCATTGTTAGCCCGTAAAAACGCTTCCTTGACCATGAATTAACCTTATTTTTTTATCGATTTTTCAAATTTTTGCAAAAAATAGGCTAATTAGGGTCAGGACAGTGTTTTTGCGGGCTGGCAACGCGCGCAATCGATTGCTCGCATAGAAAACCTTATGGAAAGTAAAAGAAGTCGATTGCGCGCATTCCCGAACCTTGAAAACGCTTCCTTTGATCCAGGGAAGGGATCGGTGTATTGAAGAGAAAATAAAACATTTTCGGATTTTTATGAGAAAGCCATCGATTCTTAGGTTTTTTCTAGGCGAGGAATCGATTGCGCGCACTCCCGACCCGTGAAAACGCTTCCTTGACCCTGATTCAGAGAAAAACCAAAAAATCGCACTTTCAGATTTTCGTTTCAAAACACCGATCCCTTCCCTGAATCAGGATCAAGGAAGCGTTTTCAAGATTCGGGAGTGCGCGCAATCGATTCCGAAGTGCTCAATTTGTAACGAATTTTTCGGATTTTCCCCGCCTAGAAAAACCTAAGAATCGACGGTCTTCTAATAAAAATCCGAAAATGTTCGATTTTCGCATCAATACACCGATTCCTTCCCTGAATCCGGATCAAGGAAGCGTTTTCACGATTCGGAAATGCGCGCAATCGATTCCCCGCATAAAATTCCCCCCAAGAGGATCACTTGTTATAAAAAATTTTAAATTTTCTACCCGGTCCTGTTTTGGACCTTCACCTTTAAATTTTTTTTTGAAAAAATCGCTCAAAAACCACAAAAATCTCTTCTTTTTTTGCGCCACCATGTGCATAAATAGGCACTTCATTTATTCAAAATGAAAGATCAATGACGAGTTAGGTAATAGCTCCAGTAAAAAATATTGAAGATAACAAAAAGACTGGGAAAGGCATACATAGAAAATAAATCTATCTGGTCACATGTCCATTTGTTTCGAGCCTTTTCATGTTTTTTTAAACGAATTTTTTCCATCATGCCATCTGGAGTTGTTTCTTCATTTCTGCTCAATAACATCACTTTTTCATTGCCCTAAAAATTTTCTACATTACTAGAAGAGACAAAAGCGAAAAAATAGCGCTCTACAGAATTTTGCGGTAATTTGTTTTTCAAATTTTTCATTTTTATGAAATTTACAAAACTGAAAAGTTGAGTTTGGAAATAAATTTTTTGTGTCGATTTTTATCGGCTCTAGGGTGATTCGAAACTGATTTTTCGAAATGGGCTTTTTTCGTAACAGATATATAAAGATTTTTAATGAAATGTCAAATAACCTTCCTAAAATTTTAACAATTAAAGATTGATCAAGAAACTAATGATGTGTGACTAAGATAAAACTCTCGCCCCTTGTTTATTTACAATTCTCTTTCTTTTGGGCCAATAAATAGAACTCTGCACTTATTAATTTTTCTGGGCCAGTAAGAGAAATGATTCTCAGATGATTCGATTTAAGTATTTTTATTTTATTTTCTATACGTAAGATCGGTGATAAAAAAGTAATGATAATGACTTAGAGTAAGCAAGTGCTGTAATATATCACTTTAATATTTTCAAGCTTATAAAAAAATTTTGTTGAGAGAAATTAATTTTTTGTTTTAATGAGCTGATCTTCAAGGGAGGTTCATATTTATAGCTGGACTTGGCAATGAAATTTCATTTTCGAGTTCAGCTATAAATATGACCCTCCCTTTTTTTAAATAATTTAATTTTTTTGTAGATACGATACTGAAAATGCTGAAACTTCAATTTTGCTCTTGTTTTATATTTTATTCTCTAATTGTTACAAATACAGGTATATACTTTTTTTTCTTTTTTTGCTTGATTTTCAATTTAGCTTCAAAAACCCAAATGATAAAAATGTGTTACATTGATTTCGATCAATTTAAAGATGATCATAAAATTATGGAAAGCTTTGTAGACAATTATTTACCAGGACTGTGCACTCATTTTGTAATTAATTACGGACTAATTGAAAAAGATCCAGAATTAGTTGCAAAATTTTTAATGTTAATAAAAATAAAGTATGTAAAAAGAAAAGTCAGTGTGGAACAGCACAGCCTCCTAAAAAGAAAAATTGGCGAGCATAAAAGCTTATTCGATGTGGTTTTTTTTCAAATCACTCAACTTTTTCAGAATATGTGTTTCATGAATTTTTTGGTATACTACCGTTTTTAAGCGCACTGAGTCAATTGAATCGAGAATTTTTAAAAATCTTCATTGGAAAAATAGTTAGAGTTTTGATTTTATGCATAGAGATACCCGAAAATCGAAAAATATTTTTCCCTAAAATCTATTTAGTTGTGGACCAATCTGTAAAAACCCCATTGGAAAATCTTTCACCAGTGTTTTGGCGACTCTGAACTTACCCAAACTAAACTCACTCAAACTATGTAGAACGACAAAAAATTTGGTAGAAAAAGATTTGGAAAAATACGAAAAAATAATGGAAAAAAATTTTTTAAATAAAATTGGAAAAAAATCGGGAAAAAATTTGGAAACAAAATACATATTTAAAAAATCTTCACATTCTTGGCTTGTGAAATTTATCAAAAAAATTCTTTTAGGTTAGCTAATTACAATAAAATTTATGATTTAAAATTTATTTTAAAATTATCGAAACCATCTATATTTTGGGTAATAAAAAAAAATTACTGGGGAAAATATTTTCATTACTGGAGAGAAAAATTCGATATTGGCTATTATTATAAACGGTTTAATAATAGTGATTTTCTCAATGACTTATTTAACTATGCAAAGGAAAATGATTTTAGTGGTTTTGTAGTCATGATTCCCTTTTATAATAAACTTTTGGTACAGCATATTGAAGTAAAGTTTTTATATTATTTACGCGCTGTTTATATTGTTTCACGGTGGAAATTTCTGCGGTTTTGGAAACTGTGTAAAATGACCATAACATTTATAGGATATAAGAGATCTCAAACTAAACATTTTGAGGTGCCCTAAAAAAAGTTAACTTTCAAACAATTTTCTGTTTAAGAATGTTTTATGTCCAAAAATATTACTAATATTTTTGGAATTTATTGGAATTTTTGGACGCACAACATTGTGAATCAGAAAATTGTTTAAAAGTTAACTTTTTTAGGGTACCTCAAAATTTTTAGTTTTAGGTCTCTTATATATTTTACATGGAGATCTTGATATCATTGGATGGGTTGGCATCACTTGCGCACACACACATTTGCGCATCTAATATTTGCGCAGCGTCATTTGCGCATGCAACATTTGCGCATGTAAAAAATCGAACTTTTGACCAAAAATGTTGCCTGCGAAAATGTTTCATGCGCAAATGTTGCATGCGCAAATGTCCGTTCGCAAATGACGCTGCGCAAATGTTAGATGCGCAAATGTGTGTGCGTAAGTGATGCCAACCTCATTGGATAGCTCTTAATTTGCCTAATCTAACGAAACCAAGATTTCTGAGTAAAACCCTAAACTACGAAAGTTATGGCATTTCCTCTGATATCGGTGATAACCACTTTCTTATGACATATACATGGGTAAAAAGTGTAACTTTACCGACAAAAATCCACGAAAAATTGCAATTTTTCTGCGTCACCCCGTTTTTCTGAAATCAAGATTATGACACCAAAATGTAAAACTTTTTCTATCAAAAGTTTCAGCAGTTTTAAAAACCTCAAAAATTTCCGCCGCACAGATCGTTTTAGTCCTCCAATGGCAAACCAAATAACCAACCACCCGAGGACAAAAAATAAGGACCAACCACCCCGAAAGGGTAATTGGCCAATCACCCCAGGACAGTGGCGTTCCAGGGGCTTGAGCTCCCTTCAGAAACCAAAAATTTTTGAAGACAAATGGTAAAAATGAGAAAATTCTTTAAAGGGGGAGACCCATTTATACACTAAAATCCAGATTTTTAAAAAAACGAAGTTTTATGGCGTATATAGGGTAAAAAATAGCTGAAAAATTGATTTCGTGCACTCCCAAATTGTGAAAACGCTTCCTTGACCCTGATTCAGAGAAGGAATCGGTGTATTGAAGCGAAAACCTTGGCATTTTAAATTGACATAGGGAATTAAAAATTGACATAAATTTGCAGAGAAAATGGAAAATTAAGCTAAATTGCCGTTTAAAATGCCAATATTTTCGCTTCAATACACCAATTCCTACCCTGAATCAGGGTCAAGGAAGCGTTTTCATAATTTGGGAGTCACGGAATCAATTATTCAGCTATTTTTTACCCTGTATACACCATAAAACTTCGTTTTTTTTAAATCTGGATTTTAGTGTATAAATGGGTCCCCTCCTTTAAGAAAAATAGTATTTGGGGACGTTGACCAGTCGAACCTCCTGCCAATCGAAGCCCCTGAAATGAAATCCTGAATACACCACCCGGGTGGGTGGTTAGTTCAATCGCTCTGAAGTGAGGTGGTTGATCAATCTCTCCAAAGGGGTGGTAGGCTAATTACCCCACACGGTGTCCGAAAAAAGGATATCTCGGAGCTAGTAAACCTGGGGGCCCCACTTTTCATGAATCCAAAGGTCGAAATAAACTTTTCTAAAAATTTTATAAAAGGACACCCCCTAGGAGTAAAATTTGACGAGGAACACGATGGTGGCATTATTTCCGCTTCAAAATAATCGAAAATGGTGAAAATTTGTATTTTTTTAATGTTCGTAGCTAAAAATATGGAAAAAACAAGAAATTCGGAAAATACAAAAAAATCGAGAAAACTTGAATTTTCGACCATTTTCGATTATTTTGAAGCGGAAATAATGCCACCATCGTATTCCTCGTCAAATTTTACCCCTAGGGGGTGTCCTTTTATAAAATTTTTAGAAAAGTTTATTTCGACCTTTGGATTCCTGAAAAGTGGGGCCCCCCAGGTTTACTAGCTTCGAATTTTCTTATCGGGGAACTCATGCTTGAACACTCTGTATTTTAGCCGTTCCCCAGACTACACTAGTTAAATTTATTACTTTAGTAACGTTAATTTAATTTTTTATAAAAAATAAAGCCAAAATTCATATTACGTCAAGTGATAAAAAAAAGTTTCGACGGAACATATAATCTGTAAACAAGCAGAATTTAAAATTCTTGCAAGCCCATAGTCAAGTAAAGGCTTGCCATTTTTTCTTTTTTAAAAAGTTTTTCCTTATTTTCTTTTTATGGGCCTCGATATCCTGAATTTTAGGTCAGGATCGTCCTCGGGATTCCGAAATCACAAAAGATGGCTATTTTCGGGATCAAAATCATCGGGATATTTTGAAATGGGTTTTCCGGATCGGGATCCCGCCAACCCTAATTGAAAAGATAATCGCTGAGTAGTGTCAATGAAATTTTTCTGCATCGAAAATGCGCGTAATCTATTCCTCGCATATAATTAACATCGGAAGATGATAGCTATATAAAAATCCAAAGTAGCTTCACATCTGAATCAGCAAGAAAGTATTGCCTGAATCAGGGCCAGTGTATTTCGAAATGCGCGCAATCGATTCCTCATAAAAATTACCCTAAAATTGAGTCGAATATTGATGGATGTTCCTAAAACTAGACTATTTTTTACTATTTATATTGATGAGTTAGTTATGACATAAATAATTATAATTTCAAAATTTCAAACATCTTTTAATCCTTTTAATAGGCATGGTTATTAAGGAGTAAAATTTATGAAGCTTGGTGTCTATATTGGTAGGCAACAAGCTTATCACTTCAGTATAAGTCGTCTCCGAATTAATTTGAGCTAACCTTCCTTGTAGAAATAATGTAAATATCCTAAAATAGATATTAGCATAAATAAAAGCCAATGATTAAACTCATCAACAGCATGACCGGCAACACGTTTTAGAGAGCATTTATTGATATCATAAAGTGAAAGCCAAATATTTGAAGTCAGAAACCAACGATCCCAGTAATCATCTTTAAAATTATTATAGGGCATTCCAACCAAGAGAAAAAAGTACATAACCCATGGTTCAGGAGTAAATGGTGTAAAATTCATCTTGAACTGTGAGAGTACGATCCCCGGAAGCTACAGGATGTCCCAAAAACTAGCAATTTTGCGATTTTTTGGTCAAGTTTTTTAATTTGTTGAGTCTTCACCAAAATAACCCTATAGAGGGTGTTTCTAATCGAGAAATCTATTGCAAACGTTGCCGAGCCTTGAAAACGCTTCCCTGACCATGTATTATCATATTTTCGCTTCAATACACACTCATATTCCCTGAATCAAGGTAAGAGAAGCATTTTCAATGTTCGGCAATGTGCGCAATCATTCCCGACTCGATGTATTTCATCACTGGGAACATTTCTAGCATGGATTCCAAAAAATCTGAGAAAAAATTTTTCGATCCCTTGTCCCAGTACCATGTGTAAAAATAACCCATTAATTGAAACTTCTCAAATATTTTGAAAACATGCTAGAAATGTTCTATGTGATGAAATATATCTGCCAGATAAAAAGATGGCAGAAAAGAATATTCAGGGTGTTTTAGACAGGTTAGAAAATTCAAAAAATCAACGTAAAATCGGGTTTTTGAGCTCCGGACCAGGTTTTGTATTTTTTGAGGCACGAAATTTGACTCGAAATGACTCTTAAAAACTTCCCTATTTGTTAATATCACTTTATAAATTCAATTTGGAACCCGCTCGAACCGTTTAACGCCAGTTTTCGAATTTTCGAGACATTGCTTCTTAAGTAGGTTTTGTATTGCTTGGGAGTGCCGCTCGGAGTCAGGCTGCGCGCTAACTGTCTCGAACAGGTGGTCGAGACGCGAAACGTCTCGGATTACAACTAATTCGAGATGCTAAACGTCTTGAACTTGAATTTGAGACGTTTAGCGTCTCGAACACCTGTTCGAGACGGTTAGCACGCAGCCTCACTCTCGGAGAAATCGCGAGCGCGAAGCTCTTGGCTCCCGGTACTTTTATTTTAAGAAAATTAAGGGGAAAATGAAAACCCCCTTCTTGATTACTTTGCTGACTTTGTCAGGTAATATTGAAATTTTATTTTGGATGCCGCCAACAAGTTTTTAGCTTGTTATTCATTGAATCCACTCATCGATCTTGGATGGATAACTCAAAATTCTTTACCACCTTTAGTAGCTCCAGGATTGGTTTGTGAAGATACGCTCTTTTTATATTGCCAAGTAGATTTATTTGATAAACTTTTAAAATGATTATTATAGAAAGATAAGTTCAATAGTTATTTGAATATCAGTACAGATATCGATTGGAGAAATTATACAGCTATGGAACAAGCTATCAATCAATTTGTGTTGCCGGTAAGTTGAAGCTTACAGGAGTGTTTAATAAATGGAAAGATTCGATTTAATGCGTATTTATTATTTGTTAACAGTACGATCTCAGTTCCGCCGTGAAGTATCTTTTGAAAGATCTCATGTCCCTTATTAAGAATCACCAAAAGTTTTCGAAAAAATATTGTCTAAGGGGTGGTTACAGTTCAATCTTTGTAGGGGTATCTTAGGAAAAATCTTACTTTTTTAATAAGGTTATTTTAACTCAACGAGGAAATTGTTTTGCGACATCATCTACCACTCATTGGAAAGGGCTCGAATTGTGCTACAAACTTTTCATATATAGCATATAAAGTTTTTGCTGTGTTAAAGGTTATTGACCAATCTTTAACGATTTCTCGGATTTTTGAACATAGTATTTGGGGGCTCTCAACAAGGTGGCAAGAAGGAAGCATTTTCACTCGATGGGGATGTGCGCAATCGATTTTTCACTTTATTTTTACCCCTAGAAGGTCATTTTTCAAAAAAATTTTTGGAGAAAGGTAAACTCAAGAACGTCAAAAGCTTATTGTATATTTCATAAAATGTTGTTTAAAAAAATCGTTCCATTTATTTAAAGGAGAAGGGTCGATTGAGACGAATTATCGCAAAAATTTTTTTCGACAAACATAAAATTTTTTTGCAATATCGGCCCTCCTTCCCACACCCTGTATTTTTGGGACCCTTTTTGGCGTCTTAAAATTAGCTTTGATTGAAATGCAGACCACTGTTTTTTGTAATTTTAGGATCTAACTCCAGGCATTTTCACTCTTTGCCAAGCTCGAGCAAGATTCCATTCTTGCTTGGGTGCTCAATACGATGCTTGCATGAATCCATTTACCTTTATCCAACGTAATCTGGATCTAAATAGTGCATATCAATATGTTGCATTGTTTAAATCACTCGAATTTGATTGTAATGGCGGAAATATTCGTATGATTTAACCATTGAATCGAAAATATTTTTAAAAAAATTTTTAGAGGCTACCAAAAATTGGCCTTGTTTATATTCTGTTTATACTGATCCAAAATATGCGGCTGCTAGAAACGAATGTGTAAGTAATTATTTAAGTGCTGTGGGCAATGGTACGAACTATTGTACTGCTGGTCAAAATTTGTTGCCATGTATGGCAAGGATTTTTGATCAGTTCCCTTGTGCAAGCAATGCTGATGGATCAAAAATTATGGATGTAAGTGAAAGGGAAATCAAGATATTGTAATACTTTATCCACATCCTTCATACATTTCTAATGATCTAATGGGAAATTTGAGGCCTCCATGTTTTTGCGTTGTATCAAACTTGCGCGTCACATGGGTATTCTCTTATAGTTAAGATCATACAGGTCACTCGGTAATTATCTGCCATCGAAGTGCATTCGTGTAGGGCATGGAGTGTAGAACACGAATATACCCCGTATACCCAATAAGAATGGGGGTTTCTGTGGAGATATGGCATGAAGAAGACACATTCCTCAACCCCCTAAGGTCAAGGACCCCACATTCATCCTAGTTGATCTCTGGCTATACGAGGCCTAGGCCAAAAGTGTCAAGCTATGGACTATCTTCGGATCAAGACCTCTCAAACATATTTTACAGTTTTTTCGGTTTGCGTCTCTACACTTAGAAAAATTAAAAACAATTTTGGGACCTGAAAAATCTCGATTTTTACGATTTTTTGTTTTGTTTTTAATTCTAAAAATTAAGAAGAGAGGTTTAGACGGAAATTCTTTTTTTGTTTGCAAGGGGAGTGCACCAGGGCTGTCGCGGAACACTCTTAGTACTACGTGTAAAAATGAGTCAAAAATCGAAATTTCCCAGATTTTTTCGAAATTACGCTAGAACTGTTCTCAGTGTTGAAATACATCGACCAGCGTTCAAATTTGACCGAAAAAATTATCTGTGGTGTTTTATACAGGTTGGAAAATTCAAAAAATACACGTAAAATAAGGGTATGTGAGCTTCGGACAAGGATTTGAATTTTTGGATGCCCAATTTTTGCTTTAATATACTTTCAAAAATTTCCCCACGCATTAATCTCACTAAATAAATTCAATTTGAAGTGCGCTCGGAACGTTTAGGTCGATCTTTGAACACTCAAGAAAGTTTCTATTAAATTGTTATCGTAAAAAGTTTTCAATGTTTTTAGACACAGATAAAATACATATAAACCGAAAGTATATTAATGGTGCAAAAGCTGTAGTCATATTTCATCCAAGAAATCTAAATGATGCACTGTTGATAGATATTACAAAAGCCTACAAGCATAAAACACATAAATGTTTTTTCTCCTTGAATTTTATGCCCTGTTATTAATTAGGCTTATTTTTTGTTACCACCATATAAAAAATTTTATTTAAATAAATTTTTAATAAGGGGTCGTTCACATATTGCAAATTTTCACATTTTTATACACACTCCCGCTCCCCATCATAATCCTCATCATGGAGCGTCATTATGGAGCCCCCATACGTACTTTTATAGAAAAGAGAAAATGGAGAATCAAAATTGCGCGCAATCGATTGCTCATGCAAAATTACCCTAAAAACAACTGTTTTCCGAATAAGACCATAATTTCTTTGATTTTCGTTTCAATATCCCGATCCTTCCCTGAATCAGGACAAGCATTCATCTTCAGTGTTCGGGAATGCGCGCAATCGATTTCCGCCTAAAATTACCTTAGAATGACATTTTCTCGGTAAAAAACCGAATTTTTTTATTATTTTCGCTTCAATACCCCAACCCCTTCCCTGAATCAGGGTCTGGCATACATTTTCACAACTCGAGGCGCGCAATCGATTTCCCATACAAAATTACCCCTAAAAGTGATGTTTTTATAAAAAAAAGAAGGAAAAAAGATCCATAAATCATCAAGAATACACTAAACTTGACTACAGATAAAGGTTGAGCTCTGAAAAAGAGTTTTTTAGTTGAGAAAAAATGAAAATTTATTTCAAAATAAAAAAAATTATGCTTTTTTTCGATGTTTTCCTTATTTCCAAAAAAGTGCAAAAATTGAAAAAAGCATAATTTAAAAAAAATCGGAGCTGTACGGCCTGGGGGGGGGGGCGCACTTAACGTGA
>JAQGCP010000811.1:0-14617 GCA_034699885.1 Acrobeloides thornei | reverse complement strand
ACCCATAAAAACCCCTTAAAATGGCCAAAAACGTGTTTTTTAAGACTTTAAAAAATTTCAAAATTCTACTTTTTTTGTACTTTTACGTTTTTTTGGCGAAAAATTTTCAAATTTTTTTTCAAAGATCACTTATAAAGGGTATTTTCATGCGTGCTATCGATTTTTTTTAGTTTCTCTTACTTTAATTTTAGAAGTGGCCAATCGTTTTCTCAGAGAATCGTAGTAATTGTCCGGTATTGAAAGGAATTCCAAGCCACGAGCCCGAAGCGCCGTAATAGCTTTGATGATGTCCTTTGTGTTCAGGGCAATATGTTGCACTCCCGAGCCTCCATAATAATCCACATACTCCTGTAAAAAGGAAAATAATTTTTGTGATCGTTAGCACAAATCATACTTGGATTTGTGAGACGGCTTTCCTGCCCACCGCAGGCTCATTTATAGGCATTTTCACGGTCTCTTCGTAGTTAGTCATGACAATTGAGTTCAATGCGGAATATTCGGTGTGGATAACAGAATCATCCACAGACCAGAATCTACATAGTTACAATTTTGCAGAAAATAGCTAATTGACTCTCCAATACCTGTGGAATTGCAACATCTTCTCATACCATTGAACCACGGGCTCCATCTCGAGAATAGGCTGGTTGCCGACACAATGGTCAATGAAATTTAAGCCAACATCCGGCAAAGTCTCAAAGAAGAGCGTTGGCATCTGATGCGCTTTGAATCCTGGAAGGAATAGTCCCTTGTAATTCTTTCGCTCGATAAGAGTGTGTATAGTATCTCCATACTGAAAAAAAACAATATAAAAATTTTTACGGTTTAAGGTCATTTACGAGGTCAAAAGTCATTTTTTCGCGAAAATAGTACTATTTCACGTTAAAAAATAGTGCTATTTTCACGAAAACAAGGTGAAGGAAGCATTTCCACGCGACGGGGATCTGCACAATCGATTTTTTTCACCCTATTGTTACCCCTAGAAAGTTATTTTTCAAAAAAAATTTTAGGAGAAAGGGTCCTAATTTGCACTCCCTTTAATAATTTTCATCAAAATCATAAGGAGTTCCCTTAGATTTTTAGAACCCCCATCCAGGACGGGAAAGCACTCGCCCCTCCCTACCATTCCTGACTAAGCCACTGATGGCCATGTTAAATTTTTATTCTTAAGGCTGCGTTCAAGCATGTCAAAAAAGTTGTCACAAAGTTGTCAAAAATGTCAAACTTTGCCTGATTTTCAATAAAATTGTGTATTGAAACGATTGGTCATAAAACATAAAATTTTATTGGTCGAGAAGAATAAAATTTATTACAACAACAACTTTTTTTGACAACTTTTTTGACATGCTTGAACGCAGCCCAACTCGTAGCTTTTTTACTTTATTATTAATAGTAGTCTATGTCTTTTTTTGTTTTACATTATTACGTATATATTTAAAAGTCATCATTTCTTCTATTTTTCAATGAAATGCATTAAAAACGACCTGTTTTTGGCCTTACGCTTATAATTTAACAATTGCATCATTCTTATCTTTTCATGCATGTATAGAAAATCAAACCGTTTGAAGCGACGCCGTTTTCACACTTCCGTGTTCATCCGACTCTTCGGTTATCTCAGCGACAATTTTGGCGCCGTGTTTACGTGCATAATCCACAATGTATTCGATATTGTCAACTTCGAACGCAACATCTCGAACTCCATCGCCATGTGTGACAATATGCTCGCCTAGTTCATGATTTCCCGGCAGAAGAGCAGATTCAAATACAAATATTATCTAAACAATTGGTATTTCATCCCAAAAAAACAACAACAAACAACGAACCTTATCCTGTTTGACAGCATGAGCGGCCACTTTTCGACTCCCTGTCTCTAAGCCTTTGTATGCATATGGAGTAAATCCAAAGTTTGAGCAGTACCAATAAGCGGCCTACAAAGATTTTAAGGAGGGTCCAGATAATAGGTCAATCTTCGACAAAAAATTTTTTCTCGATATGACCTATATAGGGGTAATTTGATTCAAGGAAACGATTGCGCGCACTTTCGAAGCGCGAAAACGCCTCCTTCATCTTGTTTTCGTCGATTTTTGGTCGCCAGACTTCGCATGAAATTTCTAAACTAGATTTTTCATCTCGTTATACAAATGATTTTTACGAGATTGTCAGAAATTTGGAATCCACCCCCCCCCAAATCGATATTTTCACGAAAACAAGATGGAGGCGTTTTTTCGCGCTTCGGGATTGCGCGCAATCGATTCCTCGCATCAAATTACCCTATATAGGTCATATCGAGAACAATTTTGTTGGAGATTGACATATTATCTGGACCCCACCTTTAATGAATTGAGGGTAATATTTTTTTGAAAGAAACAATAAATTTGCTGATCCCCGCCAATAGATAAGAAATTATGCATAAAAATTTCCGTTTGTGATCATTTTTGTTTACATTCTCAGAAAAGCGAAAGAAAATGATCAATGCTCATGAAATCGTGAATTGTTGCATGTTCTTTATTTAAAGAGCAACATATGGGAATGCGGAATAACCAGTATAAAAGAACTTAAAGGATCATTTTAGGTCGTTTGTGTTTCAAAAGTTGACAAACTTATGTTTTTGAGCTGATTTCTCCGGAAATACAAGGCCAATCCTGATGTCGTTAGAAAGCTGGATTTCGTAGCAATCGAATGAAACCAAATTCATGCCATAACTCTTTCTGGTTGAAGAGTTATTGCATATTAGTAAAAAAATGTCAGTTTTTTGACCTCATTTTATAGTTTTTTGTCAGTTTTTTTTGACATTTTTTAATAATTATGCAATTTCTCAACCAGAAAGAGTGATGGCATGAATTTGGTGTCATTCGATTGCTACGAAATCCAGCTTTCTAACGACATCAGGATTGGCTTTGTATTTCCGGAGGAGAAATCCTCAAAAGCATAAAAAAACGTTTCGAAATGTCTAGTTACGAAACATCAAACGACCATTTTCACTACCACTTTTAGAAGACTTTTCAACAAAATGTCAGCTAAAAAAGCAACAAGTTTAAATAATACGCCAAAGCAAAGGACGTTAATGAATTATTTTTCAAAAGCAAAAAATGAGAATGAGACTACTCCAAAATCGACAAATGAGGCTACTCCAAAGGAGGTTGGTTTAAAATTTTTGTTTCCATTAGATGGCACTATATCAGAACGAAAAAGCACATTTAACTAGAGATATTTTTGATTGGGGTAATGGTGAGAATGTGATTTACAAATGTTCAATGGTTTTTTCCTTATTTTAATTTGCACTGTTTGAGATGAATCTAATACTAAAGGAATTACAACTTGATATTTTAGGGATCTGCTAGAAAGTCTCCTGATGAGAATTTGTTCATTACTCCTAGTATGCTTTACGTTTTTTGAATTAACATCTCAAATACTTTAGCTTCTTCAACCGCTGCTAAAAAGCGTCAACGAATTTTGATGGATGATGATTCGCCGATAAAGCCGATTAGCGTGAATTCAGAGAAGCGACGACGTATTATATTATCATCGGATGAAGAAGATAATTCAATGGAAGTGGAAAAATCGACACCCAAGTTAACATCACTGAATGAGCCGATGGAGGTATGTTTAGCATTAATGAAGGGCGACAAATATGCTTCTCAAACGGGTATATATTGTATAAGGAAACTAATCTTCATAAACTACCACATGACAACAAATGACAACCATCTCAACACAGTGCCTTATAGTCCATTTCAGCTCCAACTATAAAAAAAGTTGGACCCAAAATTCAAAATCTGAAGTTAGCATCCCGTCCGATCTGGCAAGTTAAGCAACATTGGGCCCACTGGTTCGATTTCACTAGGGCAAAAATTTTGATCTACAAAAAACTTTTCTTACAAACAATGGAGCAAAAACATAGAGGGACCCTTGGAAAAAAATTTCATTTTTTCGATTTAGGGGGTGCCCTCCCCCCATGAGTACGCCACTGCCTTATGATTTTTTTGCAAAAACATAAGGGGGCCATTAAGAAAAAATTTTCGGATTTCGGGAGGAGAGATGCCGACCCATGGCTACATCACTTTATCCCAATAAGCACTATAACCTATATGTGATTTTAAAAATTTTTTATAAAAAGGAATATACATTTCAAGGTTCCAAAAACACCGGTGTTATCAAAAAATGTAGATGCGCGAACTCCAACATCATCGAGTCGTCGACCCAAACAATCTTCGACACCAATGGCTCAATCGTTTCGAAGTGAACACGCTGAATCTTTTATTTCTTCTTTTCGAGCTGAAGAAGAACCGGTAATCTTAAACGTCTTTTATATATAAATTTTTCTATTTTAAGGACACTTCGGTGAATTATGAACAGGATCAAGAAAAGTTGAACCGTCGTTCAGTTGCAACTCTTGTGAATGAAATGGGCGATGCTCGCTTTAAACATTTGGAATTCGATTTTTTGAAGCCTGAAAAGATTCGTGATGCAAAAAAGCGTCGACCTGATGATCCAGAATATGATCCAAAAACACTTTATATACCTGAAGATTTTTTGAGTAATCAGACTCCATGTAAGCTTTTATTAACACGAATGATTTGTTATTGTTTGGTCAGGCGTATACAGGGGGCAAGTAGCGGTCCACCCCTCCCAAATTGAAAAAATGGAAATTTTTTACTAATGGTCCCTCATGTTTTTGCACAAGATTTTTGAAATTATAGTTTATTTCAGCTCCAACTATAAAAAACAGGACCCAAAAATTCCAAATTCGAAGTCGGCATCCTGTCCGATCTGGCAAGTTAAGCAACGTTGGGTTGAATAGACTATCGTAAGTTTGATACCCATCCGCTCCCTTGCGTCCGAAAATAACTTTACCAACGTGTTTCTCACATTAAAATACCCATATGCAAAATTTTTTAACGAATTTGGACACAAGGAAACGGATGGAAGTTGAACCTGCGATATCATTTTTTCTTGCCAGATCGGGCGGGATGCTAACTAACTTTTGGACTTTGAATTTTGGATCCAGCTTTTTATAGTTGGGGCTGAAACGGAATATAGCGCTATGCCTACAGACACTTTTATATTATTGAAATTTAGCTCTTCAACAATGGTGGCGCTTTAAATCTGAGCATTTCGACACGGTTCTTTTCTTTAAAACCGGAAAGTTTTACGAATTGCATCATATGGATGTAAGTCATTTGAATATTTCCATTTTTATAACTGTATAAAAACTTTAGGCAGTTGTCGCCGCGGAATGTTTAAACTTGTCATTGATGAAAGACAAAGATAAAGAAAGTAAAAGAGGCTGCAAATGTGGTTTTCCTGAAATTGCATATGGCCGTTTTGCTGATCAGCTTTTGAGCCGCGGTTATAAAGTTGCACGTATTGAGCAGGTTGAAACGCCCGATGAACTGAGCGCTCGAAATAAGAATGAAAGATCTAAAGATAAAGTGGTGCGCCGAGAAATATGCCAAATTACAACCATGGGGACTCGAACGTATGGTGTTTTGGATGGAAATGATGATGCAAATGCAACCGACTCTGCTGAAGCGACTAATCTTTATCTGATGGCAATCACTGAGAAGGTTGATGAGCATGGCATCTCGTCTTATGGGGTTTGCTTTATTGATACGTCGCTGGGAAAATTTAAACTAAGCCAGTTTAATGACGATGCAAGTCGTTCATACATACGAACTCTGATTGCACATAACCAGGTAAGTGCGTCAAATTTTAGGGGCTTGGGGCCCCAATGACGTGAAAAAAATTTTTTTACAGAAAATGATTTTTTGTAGCCTGTTCAACTTCTTTATGAGCGAAATGGAATCTCACAAGCGACGCAGACTATATTTAATACAATGTTGTCTGCCACTAATAAAGAAGCTCTTAAGAAAGAAAGGGAATTTTTAACAGCTGAAAAGACTTTGAGTGTGCTGACTAATGTTATCTATTTGGGTAATGAAGTTGAGAAATGGCCTGAAACTCTTCGAAAGATGCTAACTTCAGCTGCACTGCCTCAAGCAAAACCCAATTATGCTCTCTGTATTTCTTCACTTGGTGCTGTTCTTTGGTAGGTTGAACTTAATGCGCTAGGGGGAATGAAATGAATTACAGGATGAGAGGTTTTTTGATGTGCGCAATCTATTTCTTGCATGAAAATACCCCTTATAGGTGATTTTTGAAAAAAAAATTTTGCCAAAAAACGCAAAAGTATGGTTTTTTGGCACACCTTGTATATTAATAGCCTAAATTGTGTTTGATTTGTGTGATTTTAGGTACTTGAAACGTTGTTTAATTGATGTGGATATGGTTTCAATGAAAGATTTCGAAGAATATTTGCCTCCTTCTTTAGTGAATCGTCTTGTGAACAGTCAAACTAGTGAAGTAAGAACTTTTTTTTGACAATTTTTATTAACAATGTTTAATTGTTTAAAGTCTCAAACAAAAAATGCGAATCGTTGGCGAGCTAAACATTTGGTTCTCGATGGAATTACACTCCAAAATTTACATGTAGTACCACCGGTGAATTCGAAAAAAGGTGCTGGTATTCGAGATCCAACTGCTTTAAAACATTCTTTATATGGAACGATAAACAAGTATGTTTTTTCGGACTAGTTAAAATCCGAAAAAATTTTCGGATACAGACCCCTCTGTCATTTGCAGTCGCTATTGAAACTAGTACATCTTTTTTTCTTTTAGAAGTTAAGCATTTTTTAGATGTTTGACTCCATTTGGTAAGCGTCTTTTGAGACAATGGCTTTGTGCTCCAAGTTGTTGTGAACAAGTTCTCAAAGAACGCCAGGAATCGGTAATTTGTTGACGTAATTTTATGATGTGTTGCTTTTTTTATAGGTCCAGTTTTTGCTTAAACCAGAAGCTAAAGAATTAAAATCTCGTGCTGTCGAAACATTGCGAAAACTTCCCGATTTAGAAAGGCTTTTGCAAAAGTAATTTTGTTATTATCTTATGGTTTTTTCAACATGAGAAATTCGAATCTGAAGGAATTTTTTGATTTTGATCACTGAATAGGTATCCCTACGAAGGGTAAAAAGTTTTTATGATGAAAATTGTAATAAGATCAAAATTGGGGGTTCTACTTGTAGATCTAAAGGGGTCTCATCGAAATACAATCGAGTTTTTGATCGATTTTGATGATCAAAATTACCGCTCTCTAATCTCTAACCTTTTTTATCTGAATTTTAGAGTTCACACAATGGGATTGAAATATCGTGCAACTCAACATCCAGATAGCCGTGCCAAGATGTTTGAAGATGTCAAATTGAATAAACGCAAAATTAACGATTTTGTAAGTTTATTCTGTTCCAAAAAACCGCCATTTGGTCATTTTTTGGCGAAAAATTTTTCTCCAAAATGACTTATGGGTATTTTTATGCGAGAAATCGATTGTACGCATCGAAAAAACTTGAAAATGTCTTCCAAACCAGGAAATATCCAATTTTCATATTTTTCAGTTATTTTCGGTATAAATTCCTACTTGAAAATTTGATATTTCATGGTCTTCAAGGGTTTTCGATCGCGTTTTCAAGGGTTTTCGATCGCGCAATCGATTTCTCGCATAAAAATACTCCTAATGTATCATTTTGGATAAAAAATTTATCCAAAAAATGACTAAATTGAAAATACTTCTGGCGGTTTTTTTAACACTCTGTATCATCACTTGATCTTTTTAGATAAACGTTTTGAGTGCCTTTGAAAATATTGTGAAGTTTATCAAATTTCTTCCAGATTGCGACATTCATTTGTCGACATTGCTGAATCGTTGTATTGGTGATAAATTCCCAGATATCAATGATGAATTGGAGCATTTTCGGGTGTGTCAGTTAGTTGATGTTTTAATGTTCTAGATTTTAGAAGACGTTTGATAAAAAGCAAGCATTGGAGGATGGCAAAATTATTCCAAAGAATGGTATGGATGCAGAATACGATGATGCTGACGAATTTGTGCGCGATTGTCAAGTTCAATTGGATGAATATCTTGCGGGAATGCAGAAAAGATTTGGTTCAAAGGTAAATATATAATAGTCGCATACATGAGACGAGTTGTCGCAAAAATTTTTTTTACAAAATTTTCGGCTTAGGCTTTCAGTAAATTGTTGCGTTTTTTGGTTCCATGTTTTATGATGTCTATGCGCATTTTTATAGCAAATAAAGTTTACTAATGTGGCCAAAGACCGTTATTTACTCGAGTTTCCAGAAGAGATTGCTAAGAAATTAGGCAAAGATTTTGAATTCAAGTCTAAACGAAAGGTAGAAGTTTTCAGTTTTTAATGAATTTGAAAACTGTGACTCATTTAGGGCTTTATTCGCTATATGACTAGAGAAAATGCGGAGTTGATTACTCATTTGAATGAAGCAGAAGCTCGACGTGATGCAATCAGCGATGATATGACGCGGAGAATCTTTGCCGATTTTGCAAATAGGTAGGCATTTACAGGGTGTATAAAAAAACCGGAATTTGGGCAACTACTTTTTTTACCCGAAATTTTTTTAAATTACACTAACTAGGCAAATCGTGTCAATACTTGCATAAGTTTCTCATGTTTTCGACCCAAAAATTTTTTTCTTTTCAAAAATGTCTAATTTTTCGTAACTTTGAGCATCAATAATTTGAAAAGGATGCGTTTCAATAACCCAACTCCAAAATGGATAATTTTGGTATCATTTTATTCGTCTCATTGAGCTGAGAAAAATGCTATACTTGCATTTTAAGTTGAATTTTAAAATTTTTGTAAAAATAATTTTTAAAATAAAAAAATTTTTTGGATCGTAAGGGAATCGATCTTTGATATCTCGACACGTTTTTTAGAAATGCCAAATGGAGTGCTGTGGTATCTCGTATTGCCGTCTTCGATTGTATTCTTTCTTTGGCACGATACGCAGAAAAATCCGGTTTGGAAATGTGCCGGCCAGAGATCATCTTCGACAGCAATAAAGTAGAGAGTTTTAATTGAAGACAATTCAGTTATTTTACATTTTACAGCCATTCCTTGATATTAAATCAGGCTATCATCCATCTCTAGTGTCCGCAGTTAGTTCGGCTGAAGGAACGAATACCACTTATATTCCGAATGATACAATGTTGGGCGGTGATACACCGCTTACAATGCTGTTAACAGGGCCAAATATGGGCGGAAAATCAACACTGATGCGCCAAGTTGCCGCTTTAGTTATACTAGCACAGATTGTAAGATTTGGAAAATTTTTTTGATTATTTTTTATTTTTTAGGGTTCAATGGTACCCGCCAAGTTCATGAAGTTTACACCGGTTGATCGAATTTTCTCGCGTATCGGCGCCAATGACCGGTTAATGGCTGGACAATCCACATTCTTTGTTGGTAGGTTTCTAGTAGCGGTCAAAAGTCTATAAAAAATTTATATAGGGTGTCTCAGCATATAAGTTCCCCGATAAGAAAACCCTTGAAATATCAAAATTTTCGTCAAAAATCGACTTCTATAGTCAAATATCAACACTTAAAAAAGTGATCACGAACTTTTAACGCACCCATGTATAACTTTTTTTTAAATTTTTGCTTTTAGAACTTAACGAAACCAACACCATTCTCCAAGAAGCTACTCAGGATGCTCTTGTAGTAATCGATGAACTGGGTCGTGGCACATCAACTCATGATGGCACTGTAAGCTATTTTTTGGATTTTTCTATTTTGTTTAAAAAGCCAAAATTTTCGATTTTTGCTTCAATACACGACCTCCATTCCCTGAATCAGGGTCAAGGAAGCGTTTTCACGCTTCGAAGCCTATTCCAATCGATTTAGAAATGTCAATTTTTTTTAAATTTAAAAAAATTTCTACCTGACTATGGTTTGTACTCCCCCTTTAATGTTTGTTATAGGCGATTGCAGCAGCGGTACTCGCCGACATTGCGGATCGCGTGCATTGCCGTACGTTCTTCTCCACTCATTATCATGCCATTTGTAACATGCCTCATTTGTTATACAACTCAAATATTCTCATGGCTCATATGGTAAGCATGTTTGATTTTGATTCATTCAAATAATTGTTGGTTATTAGGCCTGCGTTGTCGAGAATGAAGATATCGAAGATCCAACTTTGGAGAATGTCACATTTTTATATACACTGAAAGAGGGTGTTGCCAAAAAGTCCTATGGCTTTAGTTGTGCTACTCGTAGTGGAATACGAAAAGAAGTAAGCTACTTTACATACCTATAAGAAAAGGGGGGTAAATTATTTCCTCACCACTCATCCAACAGTCAAAATTTGATCTTTCATCCATCCATCATCAAGATTTTTGGACTAAAATTCATTCATGATGGATGAATGGATTTTTTCTCATACAATTTTGCAATTTTTTAACAAAAATTCAAAATTTTCATCCATTTTGTCATATTTTTTTACTCATTCCGACCGAAGCCTTTTACCCGGGTACCTTTATATGGTGCTCTATCTTTATTTCTATTTAATTAATGTTTGGTTGTTATAGGTGGTTAGGAATGCCTGTGCGGCTAGTCGTATGCTTGGCCAAAAATCGACTCCGATTTCTAAAGAGCACAGCGCAAAATTGAACTGTATTCGTGAATCTGCAATGAAGAATGAAATCTCGTTGGAAGAGCTTCAAAATATGATCGCTGCCTTGTAAAATTGCTTATTTGAATGTTTTATCTTACAGTTTTGTTATGTTTGAAAATAAATTTTGTGTGACAACTAGTGGCGTAACTAGGGGGAACCCGAGGTTCCCTCATTCCTGGAAAATTTAAAAAATTTTCCTAATGGTTCCATTTGTTGAAAAAGCATCAAGGTAAAAAAATTTGTTTGGAAAAGTTCCCCTCCCATTCTTAGGAGCTGCCTACGCCACTGTAAACAACAGAGCTCTCTAAGTTTCGCAAAGTGAAATGAGTTCAATGTATCATCGTTCACGTTGACAAGATTGCATAGTAAATTTTACAAATGGACTTTATAAATCATCAGCTAAACTGGAATCAGAAGGTCAAAACCCCGATTGACGTCTCTTTACAAATCTCGTTTCCCTTTTCAACTTGTTTATTATCCTCTATCTCTTCATTATGCGTTGCACACTTTCGTTCGAGACAAACAAGTTTTTTTGCTGGATCATCCAGTATCTGAATGACCATTTTACGATCGCATTCACAAGACGTACATTTCATGTGTGTTTCCGTCATTATTTTATTCAACACAGTTTGACTCCACTTTATAAATTTTTTCTCAAATCCCATTTCAATAATACCTTTTGTAAATGAAAGAGCATGATTGGATCTACAAAAGTTGGTATCTATTTTTTTCTGAAACATTTTCTACGATTTTTTTGCATAGTCTAGTTTCAAAAATGAGTAATTTTGGGACTAAAATAAAATCGATGTAAAAAATAGTAGGAAAGGTTTCAGAAAACATCGATACCAACTTTCGTAGATCCAGTCTTCATTTATAAAAGGAATTATTGAAATCGGATTTAAGAAAAAAAAGACTTTTCGATTTGGACTTGAAATCTACAAGAAAATTGATATTTTGGCTCGTTATGGATTAAATCAGTAGAATGGGGGCTTCTCGCTTCACTAGTCGAAAATCACCACTGTATCATATAGACCAGATTTATCAAGGTCAGTTATGTCTACGGATTATCTATTTTCAAAAATTTAAGGTCAAGAGTTAACTCATACAGTTGAAGATGTACCCATCGAAGGCATTACTACAAATATCTTGAGATTTCGTTGGAGTACAGTATAATTTCATTATAGATGATGAATAGTTGTACAGAGTGAGCCGAAAAAATCGTACTTTTGCGTTTTTTGGCGAAAATTTTTCAAAAAATGTTTTTTCAAAATGACTCAGGGGTAGGGGGCGAAAAGGTGCCATCACCCATAACCCATAACCCACCCATCACCCACTAGTGGGTGATGCCACCCACTGGGTGATGGGTGGGTGAATTTTGGGTGCTATCACTCATTTTTTCGCCCCTTGCTCAGGGGTATTTCTATGCGAGAAATCGATTGCGCACATCGAAAACCCTTGAAAACGCCTCCTAGACCATGAAATATAAGATTTTCGTATTTTCAAGTAGGAATTCCTACCAAAAATAATTGAAAAAATACGAAAATTGGATATTTCATGGTCTGGGAGGCGTTTTCAAGGTTTTTCGATGCGCGCAATTAATTTCTCGCATAAAAATATCTCTAATGAGTCATTTTGGAAAAAAATTTTTGGCTAAAAAATGACCAAATAGCGGTTTTTTTGGAACACCCTGTAGGCTAATTTTAAAGGACAAGTCCACTTTTAGGGATTTGATGCCATGTGATAGAGCACAAATTTTAGAGCATTTTTTGTTTTTACGGCACTACTTGAAAATCTAGCCGTAAAAAGTTATGAGCGAAACAAAATTTTCAAATAAGTTTGAACATTGAAACGAAGAGCTTGTGTTCAATCAGATTGTTTATTGAAACGATTTAATAAATCATTATAAAATTCAACATCATTAAACATTTAGAAAAACTAAATACAGCATTTTTTATAACTCGCCGAGACGAATAAAATGACACTAAAATTATCGAATTTGTACAACGTTTTGAGTTATTGAAACAAAAACCATGAATCAGGGATTTCGTTTCAATAACCCAAAACATTGTTCAAATTCGATAATTTTGGTGTCATTTTATTCCTCTCGGCGAGCTATAAAGAATGCCGTCATTGTTTTTTAAATACATCCAATAATTAAGTGTATTTAAAAAAATGAACAATTCAGGGTTTTCGTGTCAATACACGGCTCAATTCAAATCGCTTTATAACGAGTAAATATTTTTTATTCGTTCGGCGAGTTATAAAACATGCTGTATTTAGTTTTTTATTGTTCAAGGATTTTGAATTTTATGATTTATTCAATCGTTTCAATAAACAATCTGAGTACAAGCTCTTCGTTTCAATGTTCAAACTCATTTGAAAATTTTTTCGTTTCGCACATAACTTTTTACGATTAGATTTTCAATTAGTGCTGTAAAAGCAAAAAATGCTCCAATTTTTATACTCTATCACATGGCATCAACTCTCCAAAAGTGGACTAGTCCTTTAAGCAATTTACTAAAAAAACATACTTGTTCAGCAAAAAGTGAATGATTTTCAACAATATTACATTCTGCATCGGAACTACTTACACGCATAAGAACAACGTGAGAATTTTGCTTTTCCATCAACTTCAAGATTTAACTTGAATTCTAGAAGAAAAGCATAGTTAAGTGTTGCAAAACTTGAAAGAAAAAGAAGACTTTCTCGTTCCAATCTTCTTCCAACAATTTTTATAATTTCAACATGTGCAATTCATTGGGATGTTTTATGGGGTTTTGCTTGTTATGTGCGACTGATTTTTACGATCTCGTTTCAACACCATTCGTGATTTTCATGTAAGAAGAAAAAATAGCAAATCAAAACTTCAAAATGCTCTAAGTCGACAAAATTTAAATTCTTTTTCCATGATTTTTTGTATATAAGTAAAATCGGCCATGCTTTTTCAGAATCTGAAATTTTTTTGAAAAATTCGATTGTTAAGGGTGTTTTTTCCTAAAACTAAATATTGTAAGATTAAAATAAAATATTAGGAACTTTTATTTTTTGGCGAAATCCATATCGTTTGATGCGCATTTAGCCCACCAAAAAACTGCATCGAAAATTTCTACAGGATTCCGGAGAAAAATGCCAAATCATTGGTTGCACACTTAGCGTAGACACTCTGTATAACAAAATTATCGTGCCCAAAATTCGCATATTTATATAAGGCCAGTGAAAAAATTGTCACTGTTTGTAACTTTGAGCATCGCTCTTTAAAGTATTGAAGCTAATGTGGATCAGGAGGTGATCCCAGGGTTCGGGAATGCGCGCAATCGATTTTTCACATAAAATTACCCCTAAATATGTCTTTTTTTTAAATTTTAGAAAATTTTTTCCGATTTTTGACCCTGGAGTGGCCCTTCCTGATCCAAAATAGCTCCAAAGTAATTTCCTGGACGCACCCATCATATGAAATTCAAATTCCTCGCATACCAACAAGAAAACATTATGACTCTAACTTTAAGTTTATGAAACTTTTTATTTATAGTCGAATTTTTTTCGTGAGCAACACGAGCAATTTGATTGACTCAGGGTCAGCGATATTGAAACGATTGTTCAAACATAAAATTCAAAAATTTTCGAGAAAATTTGTCGATTCGATCCTTTCCGGCGGTCAAAATCATGTTGGCAGTGAGGATAGTGGAAGCCGAGAAGACTGGATATACACCATTCCTCAAGTTTATATTCGAAGATACAAAAGCTTGGCGCAAAGAAGCTCTCGAACTGCTCATAGAGAAATTTCCTAAAGGGTACTAGAGCTTTTGGCAACGAAAAGCTCGGTCCAAAAGCTCTAGTACCTCGTAAAGTTGTCATCCCACCATCGCCAGAAACACAGCCAAAGAAAAATGTGAAAGAAGAGACAGCTGAAAAAGCGAATCAAGAGAAAGAAGCACCTCAAACACTCTCAAAACCACAAGTATCACAGAATCAAGATACAAAAGGCCCAAAGTCTCAAAGAAAGTTGCGCCTATACCCATATAGTAAAACGGCATCCAACTTTTCCGATGAGACTTTCTAACTTGGGAGAAATCGG
>JAQGCP010000810.1:0-14629 GCA_034699885.1 Acrobeloides thornei | reverse complement strand
TGAATATCAAGATATTCTTTGGGTTGCACTCCATGAAATTGGTAGTGTTTTTATCTAGTAAAATTTGCATCAAGGGTATAGTCAGAAGAGTGGGGGGAGAGGATAAATGAGAATTCCTTGGATTAGGCTATGATTGTCTTGTCTCCTCTCTTTAAAGGGTACTCTTTGATAAAATTTTCCATTGAAATGTACTCCTAATGCACATTTGATTTGGATTTAAACCAACATATTAGGGCATGCAATTGGAATAGATCACTTTAATCCAAGACAACCTCATGCGATTATGAATAAAGATTATGTAATGCCTTTAATGTCGAATTCTACTGGACTTTCTACTAGAAAAATAAGACATCCTTATGTAATCCCGAGATTGTCATTAGCAGATATTGCAGTTGCCAGAAATCTTTATAGTATGTATAAAAGATTTGATTTAAGTCACAAAGTCGTTAATTTTCGGACCAAGACTACAAAATTTCAAATGTGTACGAGCAGGAATATGTGACGATTTACATGCAACTAATCAAGAAATAGAAGAAGAACCGAGTGAAAAAGATGATAGAGTTTCAAGTGAGTCTCCAACTGAAAGAAATTGGATACACCACCACTGAGCCAAGTTCACTCAGGAGTCCATTTTTTTCAAAAAATGCAATTTTCTCGGGTTTCCTGAAAATTATTTTTTCTCAATAGTCTACAAATTTAGAACCCAAATTTACCGAAAATTATTTGAATGCTTCAATTGAACAAAAAGATATAACAGAAGACAAACTCGAGGATATCGTTAGGTGGATAACAAAAATTAAGCAAAATAATAAATTTGAACACGTGTGCCCGGAACTAAAGAAGAAACTAGAAAATAAATATGGTTATAATTGGAATTGCTTTTATGGTAAAATAAATGACTATCGTCATTCATATACTGAGTGTTATGTTCAATTTAAATTTAAGGAAATGGATGATAAAAGATTAATTATTTATCGATGTAAGTTTTCATATTACTTTATAATGGTCACATTCAAAACTTATAGCAGAAGGATATACTTTTATGTGTTATAACCAAAATCAAATACGTAATTCCATTTTACAAAAATATACGAATATGGACCAGGATAAGCAAAATAAAGCAGTAAAATGGCTAGAAGAAGCATTGAATAAATATACAGATGCTAACGGCAAAGGAAGAAAAGGACTCGAAATTTGCACATTTATGCGAAACAATTTCCAATCAGAATATGGCGATAACTGGAATTGTATTTTCGGTACAGATTCTAATGCAGTTGTTGTGTATTATCAAGAACGAATTTGGTTTTATATTTACAAACAATTCAATATTATCATTTTCAAATATAGTAATTCGTAAATAAATGAAAAATTCTTATGTGTTATATAGGGGAATATTCTTTTAATTATTTATTGAATGATGTCAGAATTGATGAAAGTTTGCACAAAAACGAGGTCTTGAAAAATACTTCATTAGTAATTTATCAATCGAACTAGTCGAAATATCGGGCTTTTACTGCAGGGGTCCAAAATGGTTCCAACATTGAAGGTCACCAACTTTCAAGCACTGTATATCGACATAGGAAAATTTTTGCACTTTAGTTTCCGGCCTATTTTTATGTACTCATATCCTACTTTCATTTCGCTAATAAACTAGGGAAAAAGTTTGACACTTGGCTCCACTGCTTTAAGGCCCTATGCAATCTTACGCAAGTTTGTCGTACTGGCAAAAGTGATTGTTCATTGATTTATAGTGTCTTTTGGGCCAGTACAACGGATGCGATGAAATTTTAAATAGTTTGCATGAAAGTGCGACGAAACGCACATTAGTGCGATAGAACGGAAGCTTCTAGTTTCCAGTACGACGACCATACCATGGGTCCGTTGTACTCGTCGTACTAGATACAACGGCGTCGTACTGGTGAAAGTGAAAATTTTCAGTACGATGGCTTTTCCGTGGGAATTTTTTCAGTACGACGGCATTTTCGTAATTTTTTTGCAAAAATACCCTAGAAAGTTGCGGAGAAACTAATGAAAAACCAGTTAGCACAACGGTTAGTACGACGACTTGCGGCTCGTTGTACTGAAACTTGCGTCAGTACGACGAACTTGCGCAGGGAAAATTGGCGCATTTGGACGCGAAATATGTGATTTCAAAAAAGTTCCATGTGTTATATAGTTTTCCATACCATATTTTATGACGAATCTAATGGCGTAGCTAACTTTTTATAAAACTATAACATAAAAAATTATACCGGAAAAACGTTTTTGAGATTGTCCTAGCAGATGAAACAAACACAAAGGTGTGCAGCCGAAGTCTGCGCGAACATGCACATTTTGGGAACCTCAAAAACTTGGAAACCTCACTATTTACCAGCATTGCACTCCTCGGAAATTTCTTATTAATCAATAAAATTTTTTTTGCTTACTTCATTCATCAACCTTTTTTGAGTGACAATTGGCATCAAAATTTCTTTTTCTCTTATAAACAGGCTTGACCTTAGAACAAAGAGCAAAAAATCCTGCCAAGAAAAAGATGAACGATTGTTCAGGCTAGATAATAATCGATCCGAGTTCAAAACAAAATTGAGTCATTTGTTAATTTATATGAGCGTATGCAATCTCATTCTTTCCATAGAGTTTTCTCAATCAAAACTAATTGAGTTTCAAAATTCGATGTCTTAACGAAAAAATTCATTTTGTCGGGCTAATGTCCTTCGACAGACTAAAACTGCTTTCGGCCTGAAAAACTTAAGGGGACCGTTATGTTTTTTTCAGGCCTTCGACCCTCTAGAGGGGGAGGTACTCTCTTGTACAGTGTAGCTAATATATTGTTAAATTATTATTTAGATGCAACAGAATATTTGGTCACAATTGTTTTGTTTATTTGCCTTGTATATTGTTATTCTTCTAGCACAAGAGCAAGATCACGCACACAATACGCAAAAGTTATTAGATGAGCATGGTTATCAAATGTGCGGTGTTGAAGATAACGGGATGGCAATGATTCAAACAGGTTTTAAATTATCTTATAATATTAAAGGACTATGGTCGCGGAAAATTTGCCTTAAAAAAAGTTTTGCAAACTTGTAGAAGACATTTTCTGAAGAACTTTTTCCACACACAACATCTGAAAACTTCATTTTCATGGAGAAAAAAATGCAAAAAAGCTTGTAAAATTTGAAATTCTGTGCATTAATACTTGGAGGCTACAATTTTTAGTCGAATCAAGACAGTTTTTCATGCTGATTACGAATATGAAAAAATTTTTTGAAAAAAAAGATGGCTACGGGGGATCTAGGATCCCTTCTGTGTGTAAACTCCATAAAATTTTAACGTATGTTGTATTGACCACATCTCTTCGTAGGAATTGAATTGGGATATCGTTGACCACTCATGTAAAAGGAGAGAATCTGCGATACAACTTTTTATAGATACCTAAATATTCTTTTAAGATAAATTAATAGAAGTGATAAAAAGATCCAATATAACTTATTCAGTTCTGACTTATTCCGAAGAGTATCTGGATAGAAAAACTCAAAGGTAATGTACCAGTGTGACAAAAAACTGGTTTGCTTTATATTTCAGGTTGTTTAAATTTCATCAAAATAGCATGGCTTTTCTATGCGAGAAATCGATTATGCGCATTGACGAATCTTGAAAACGCTTCCTTAATCCTGATTCAGGGAAGAGTGTGTGTATTAAAACGATATTAAGCTAATTTAGAATCAGGAAAGCGTTTACAAGGCTCGGCAATGAACGCAATCGATTTCTGGCATAGAAAAACCACCATAGGTTTATTTCGGAGATTAAAAAACTTGAAAAATCCTTTTTTACCACACTGTGTATAAAAATGAGTAGTATTACTAAGGATTTGCGATCGTATTCTACAGGGTAGTATTTCAGGAAAAAAATCTCTAAAATCAAACTTGTTAAAGATTTTTTGCGATAAATCGATTGCGCACATTGACAAAACATAAAAACGCCAAACACGACCACGCAGGGATGCGGATTTTTCACACCAAACACGAGAAAAATATTTGTTTTCATGTTTTGTCAATGAGCGCAATCGATTTATCGCAAAAAATATTCTTACAAGTTTGATTTTAGGAAAACATTTCCTGAAATAGTACTGTCGTTTGCTGTCGCTAATCCTTAGTAGTATCATTTCTTCATTATATTTTTCTATTAAGCGGTTTTTAGAATTTTTAAGCACAAAAATCATTTTTTTTTCATTTGGTGCTCAAAGATCAACTATTGATCATATTGTGTATTTAAATTTTGCTTAAATTTAAGGCATGCTCTTCGACATGCATTTGATATAATTACCGAAGTAATAAATGTGGACTTTATTGAAGTGGCTAACACTTCCGATGTTGTCATTCAAATTCAATATGGTGTCGACTTGAAAGCGCTGGGATATAGTGAGTTGGTGCTATTCGACTTTGTGTGACCAATGAAACTTTATGCGACCAATGAAATTTTATGTACCAAAGAAACTTTATTTGAATTTTTAGAGGATTGAGCCAGGGAACTCAAAAATTGCAATCGAATGAGAGATTGGGTGTTTTGGTGGTGGTGGAAATATACGAAATTAAATAATTTAATGCCAAATATAATAGGGATATAATGCTTAATAAACTATACAGGGTATTGGGTGCGTATCTCCTCCAAAATATGCTGAAAATTTTTCTTATTCCCATGAAACCTGCGAAACATGTATTGATATAAATAGGTGGGAAGGAGTATGAGGTTGGTCCCATGTAAATGACGCAAACTAGTCTTTAAAGCCCCCGACGGATGGTTGACTTGCTTCTTCTCAGAACTAGTTTTCTTGTCAGAACTAGTCGATTATACCTCGAATTTCCGTTTTGTTGTTCATAATTTCAAATGCGGGCCATGTGCTCGTAATAAATTTAAATAAAAAATCTTTATTAAAACGTTTTTAATTTAAAAACGACAAAAACACTTTAAGCAATGTTCTTTTAGCAAAAAAACGCGCGTTCAAGGTTTGCATAAATGAGTTTGTAAAAAAACTCTCTTTAAGCCCTTCCCCTCCTGAGGGGCTTAAAGGGGGGAAGTCATGGCGGGTTTTTGACAAAAAATGTTTTCGGCGAAAAAGATCGAATAACGTAAAATAAGCCTAAAATTGGATGAAAAATAGAAATATTAACTATATTTTTAAAAGAAGAATTTTTGCTCATCATTTTTTTTACGGCTTCTACGTATGTGCTAATTAAGGGCCATCCAGATATTACATACTCAAGTTTGTAGCCAGACTCCAAGTTTAGGGAGTAAAAGTTTTCAAAAAAACTTTTTACCTTGGTCTCCCTTGTTTTTTGAAAAATTTCCAAAAATTTGTAAGGGGGTAAAGGCAATTTTTCAAAAAAAATTTTAAAAATCTTTTAATCACCTATTTTTTCGCACCGACAGGCGTGAAAATTTTTTGTTGACAAACACTCATTTTAAAGATGAAAACGCTTAGAAATTTTCGATTTTCGACGAAAATTTTGTTCAAATCCCTGAGTTAATGCAAAAACAAGCGCCGCAGGCGAAAATTTTGTTGAAAAATGCTTGTTTATATGCTGAAAATGCTCAGGAAATGACGAATTTTTGGTTTAATTTTTGGCCAAAATGGAGGCATTTGCCCCCAATTGGGGGCTATGTAGTCACTCTAAATGATGAGCTTTTTTCTTGGCTGAAAATACCCTATATTTAGTTTTTCTTCAAGCTACATTGTGCAGTTGCAGCTTATTTGAACGAAACCGATTGGATGTTTGTTATGGACGGTGATGTCGGTGTAGTCAATCTCAATCATTGTATTGAGGAATGGATAGACAATAATGTAAATATAATGTTTTACGAGCGGTTTCTTTCTCTCGAAATTATGTCTGGGAGTTTTATAGTATGTTTTATTAATAAATAATTAATTAATGCATTGTGACATAATAGAACTACATTTTTTTCTCTCGGTTTTTATATAGTTTTTGACTTAATCTAACCAAAAAAATCTGTTTCGTATATGTTTCGCTAGATATTTTCCGATAAAAATCTATTTCAACGTGTTAAAGTAGTCTAAAAAAAGGCAAAATAATTATGACGAGGGTAGGATTCGAACCCTCGACCTTCCAGTTACAAATCCTGCGGCTCTCCCAATTGCGCCATTTGGACATAAAGGAGTCCGGACTTTTTGCAAACTTTCGCGCGCCGTGACGCTTCCTTGACCCTGATTAGGGAAGGAATCGGTATTTTGAAGCGAAAATCAATCTATTTACTTAAAGAGAGTTATGTAAACGTTGTTAGAGTTGGTTTTTATTATAAGCAAATGTGTTTGCGTGTGCTTTATTTGTTTGGCTTTTCCCTGAATCATGGTCAAGGAGCGTTTTCACGGTGCGCGTAATCGATTCCCCGCCTAGAAAAACCTAATAATCGACTGTTTTCTCATAAAAATCTGAAAATGTGCCTTCATATAGGCCGGCATAATCCTAATACCTTTTACTGCGTTAATTTGCTCTTGAGTCAGTCAATTCGATATGTGGGTGGTCGGATAATTACCGCACACCCTGTAGGTATTTTTGTATATTTAATTATGCCTTAAAAATAAATAAATATCCAAGTGGCAGAAAAAAGTGATTTTGTCAGGCTTTTCCGATTTTTAACACTGTTAATATACTTACTCAACAAGAATTTCTAGATTGTGCGTATAATGAAGATTTTGATATAACTGGTAATGGAGTTTATTATGGATGTTCTCCATTTTCGGGTAGTTAAATTTTTATTATTATCTATAGAGTGAGTAAAAAATCCGACTTTGTGGGATTATATGTTTGCAGAAAAATTACTTTTCTTTGGGCAAAATTTGTCCTTTTTACCTCTTCTTTTTTTCAAAACATTGAAAATCAAATTCTCTATGTTTTTAAAAAAGAATTAGATAAAAAGACAACATTTTGCCCTAGGGCAGGCACGTAGCCAGGATTTCCTGACGGGGGGGGGGCAATGATTCAAAGTCAAGTGCAAAATCCACAGCTACCTGTGGTTTTTTTCGAAAATTTTTCAAAAATTTAGACAAAAATATAAGGGGGGACCAAGGAAATTTTTTGAGTTTTTAAAAAATTTTAAAAATCAATCCCCTCTGTTTTTCGCACCTGTCGCGAAAATTTTTTGCTGAAAAACACTCATTTTTAAGCGGAAAACGCTTAAAAATTTCTGATCTTGACGAAAATTTTGTTTAAATTCTTGGTTTAATGCAATAACCAGCGCAGCAGGCGAATTTTTTGCTGAAAATTGCTTGTTTATATGCTGAAAATGCTCAGAAAAAAAGAAGAACTTTTGGTTGAAAATGATCAAATTTGGGGCTTTTTTGTTGAAAAATGGAAAATTTTGGGCCTTTTTGGTGAAAAAATAAGAAACTTTGGTCATTTTTGAAAAAAATTTTCAAGAAATTTGAACAAAATAATGGTATGATTTTTTTTCAAAATTTTTCATGACTGGGGGGGGGGTGTCCGGGTTGCCCCCCGATACGTGCCTGCCCTAGGAAATGCAATTTTTTGCAATAATAAAATCTCAAAAAGAGCGGATTTTTTTACTCATCCTGTACTTTAAGAAAATTCAATTTTATTATTTTAAGAAATTCAATTTTATTTCGAAGCAGTCATGCTAATATGCTCTGTACTCTTCTGCTTCATGTGTTTTTGGAGATATCGTTATGTTATGAAGCATAGCTCATTGGAAGAATATTTTAAAAAACTTAAGGATCAGTCTGCTAGGATAATGTTTACTTTAGTAAGATAAATAATTTTATTTTAAAAAATTTCTTAACTTTCAAGAACTTGTTGAGTCTGCTCGGATGTCTTCTTGTATTAGTTCCTTTTTTGCTGTATCAGATTGTTCCAAAAAGCGGCGCTTTTTATAAATGGACGGTGATTTTGGATGCAATTTTAACTTGGAAGTCCAAAGTACCGATTGGGCATTCGATTGAAGAGTAAGATTGTCACATAGCTAAGGGACCAGCCCACTAGGAAAAAACACTATGAAAAAATTATATGTTCGGAAAAATCTTGAAAAATGGATATTTTTTTGTTTTTACGCTACCCTCTGAATTGTTGTAGTTTCCGATATATTTGCGTTTGAAATTTGAATTTGTGTACATATTTTCGTTGTAATAAACAAACTTTTTCAAATTTTTGCAAAAAATTGAATTTTTTGGTCAAAAAAGAAAAATAAATATTTTTAATCGCTAACAATTCGTTATTTACAATTGTAAAGGTATTTACATTGAAATTTGATGGTCTTAGTGCAAAAAATTCAAAAAGTTTGTGTATTACAACGAAAACATGTACACAAATTCAAATTTCAAACGCAAATATCTCGGAAATTACAACGTTCCAGAGGTTGTTTGTAGTTTCCGAGATATTTGAAGTATTTTTTTAAACAAAAATACTCCATTTTTCATAATCTTTCTGAAATATAATTTTTTTATATTGTTTTTTTCGATTGGTCCTTTAACCATTTTTTAGCCTAATCCAGTTGCTTATCCTCTATTTTAAAATCGTCAGAGCACCGATTCCACCTGAAGGACGAGTCGAAAAATTTTGTTGTGCTCTTTATGCGTGTGAATTTAGTTATAACTGGAACTGTTCTCGATGGCGTATTTTTAGCTCTATCGGTGTTTTAGATTCATTTAATCAAAGAGAGATAGTTGGTGCACAAGAACATAACCAACAACCCTTAAATTTAAATCAAGATATTGATTTACAACAAGGCAACGTACTATTGCATACAAGAAGTGAAAGTCGTCCTAAAGATGTGAATGAATCAGTACAGACGGCGGTGGATTTGCCTATTTTTAGGCAAAATAGTAATTTTTTATAAAATAAATATTTTTTAATGTATGAGAATTTCGAACAAGTTCGATTAAAATTTCAGAAAGGCAAAAATTTATGGCCACATTAGAGATTTTAACCAGCGCTAGGCATATCAAATTGTAAAAAATGTAAAAAAATTAATCTAGAGGCAAAATTAAGAAAAATTAAATAATTTCATAAAGTGCAAAAAGTTATAGAAAAGATCAAGATTCGAACCTGAGGTACTCATATGAAAGAATAACACGCTAGCCACTTGGCTATGACCACAAAATTTTTAATTTTTAGATCAAAACTCCAAAAGTTGGTCTATGGATAACCAGCATGAATTGTCTTCAAGATTGATGCAAAACGATTCAAAGCAGTTTACACAATCTTCTGTGCATTTAGATTGTATGTGACGCAAGGTTTTTCCGAATACGAATACGTATTCGAATTAAATATAGGCCCAAAATCTACTCTTTCCCAAATTTGTTTAATACAAAAATGTATTTTTTTATTCTTCCTCATAATTATATTTTGTTGCAAGTTATATTTAGTCTCGAAAAACTGTTTCTATAATGATAGCTTATACTTTTGTTGGATATTTTTTAAACTATAAATTAAGAACTTGTGATCTACAAAAAATTAGTCGTTAGAAACTGCCAATTTAAGGTCTATTTAGGAATATACACTTTAAAGGGGCTAAAAAGAAGGGACTAAAAAATATTTTTGTTAAAACAGCCTATATAGGGGTAAAATCATGCTGAAAATCGATAGCGCGCATTCCCGAAGCGTGAAAATGCTTCTTTGGCCATAATCCAGGAAAAATATAGATTTTTCGACCTTTTGTATACTAGTACTTGGTTGGCAAGTGGCTGATGCTTTAGATACTGAGCCACGGATGTCTTCTGTAAAATGCAACAAAAACAACCTATCTAATCACAAGATTATGCTGTTCTTTACTATTTTTAATAATTTGCGATTAGATAGGCTGTTTTTGTTGCATTTTTACATCAGACATTCGTGGCTCAGTGGCTAAAGCATCAGCCACTTATCCAGAAAGTCGCTGGTTCGATCCCCGTCGGCACTCTGTGATATAGATATAATAATGCAAATATAGTCTATTTCAGCGATCGTGCAAAAAAAGTTCTGTAGAGCGTAGCAAAGTGGTAAAGCTTTCGCTTTGCACTCTGAAAAGGAGGGTTCGATCCCGGAGATCGAAATCAGAAATAATTTAAGATGTCATCATACAAATTACAAAAAATTCCGACCGCTAAAACAGACTAATTCAAAATTTTTTGTAGTTTGTATGATGAAATCTTGAATTATGATATTTCTGATTTCGACCTTCATGATCGAACTTTCCGTTTTGGAATGCACGAGAGCTTTAACACTTTGCTATGCTGTACACAACTTGTTTGCCCGATCGTTGAAACAGACTATATTTGCCTTATTCTAAGAACCTCATCTTCTTGGTGACGTATTTCGAGAAAGGAAAAAGATTTTCACATGCCGTTTTTTTGGTATACAGCACGTGTCATGAAGAATCTTTTGACTAAGAACCATGAAAAAATTCAATCCCTAAAGGGTCGAAAATCACCTTCCAAGGGTAAGAATTGAAAATTGTTTAACCTAGAAAACTCCAATTTTAGTGAAATTTATGCCCACTTGTTATAGAGTGCATGAACAACAACCCAAAAAAACTGCATCGAGAAATCTTTTATGTTTGTCTAGAATCATCGAAAGTATAGTGTTTCCAACCTGTGTGTCGCCCGGTGTAAATCATCCAACTACATTTGCTTTACGCTATATTGGCTCGACTTTTTATCTCTCGGTTAAACAGATTTAAAAATAGCAAATAAGAAATGCTATTTACATACAATAATAGACAAATTTTATTGTTGAATATTTTAAAGATTTGCTTCATTTTCAAGGGCATCCAGAACAAATGCAGTTGGCGCCACAAAGTATTCCTCCACTGCACAATCCTATAATATCAGAAATTGGCTTTGGTATATTCGATCAATTTAAATTACCCGATTGGCATCCATTAGAGACACAATAAGTAGCACAGTTTAGCGTACCTAGACAACAAATAGGATCGACTTTTTCATCGATTTTCAAATTTCCTCCATCAATTCCAACTACCAAAAGCACGGCAATAAAGAAGAAAGCAAGAAATCTCATTGTGACCGTAAATTTTCAATCAAAAAAGCGATTTTTGTTGAATTTTTACTCACTTGAAAACCTTTTTATATTTTCTTAAATGTCCAATCTATGATGCTTTATACCCCACATTTTATGCATACACCCATCTTAAGTACCAAAAATATATTTTTTTGTTTAAGAAATCCGTTTCATGTGATATCATTTGATTCTTTATCACAGTTAATTTATGACCATCACCACGCAAAAATTCTGTCATGCGCCATGGAAATATGATTGTCATATGCTTTCTTTGATAACAATGAAAAATTATTAAATATCATATGTTTTATAAGCCGGATTATGTGAAAAATTTTTTGGTGGTTGTATTGGTTTTTAATCATTATCATTACCATAAACAGGAAGTAATAGAATTTTTTAGTGGGGGAGTGGGGTAATTTTTAGATCGAACCCAAAATCATAATGGTCTCCGTTGTACTTTTTTTCAAAATTTGTTTGATGATCCTCATTTTTTAAACAAAAAACCTCATAAAAAATGGAGTATTTTTTGTTGTTTTTATTGCACTCTCTGATCGTTGTAGTTTCCGATATATTTGCGTTTGAAATTTGAATTTGTGTACATGTTTTCGTTGTTATACACAAACTTTTTTGAATTTTTTGCAAACCATCAAATTTCAATTTAAATTAATGTTTACATTTTCTAATGTAAATTATGAATTGTTAGCAATTAAAAAATATTCTTTATTTTTTTTTAAAAAGTCAATTTTATGCAAAAAAGTTGATAAAGTTTGTTTATTACAACGAAAACATGTACTTTTTTAAATTTTTGCACAAAATTGAATTTTTATTTCTCAATTAATTAAAAATAAATATTTGTTAATAACTAATAATTCATAATTTACAATAGCAAAGATATATACAGGGTAGCACAAAAATTGATTTTTTTTGTGGCATTTTGGGACTCAAAAATTTATTTTTCTAAAAATGACCTCCCAGGGGGGGGGATAATTTTATGCGGGGAGTCGATTGCCCGCATTCCTCGAAAATGCTTCCCTGACCCTGACTCAGGGAAAAAATTGAATTTTTGAAGCAAAAATAGTCATTTTCCTCGTGATTTTTCTGGAAATCACGGTAATTTTATGCGAGAAAGTGATTGTGAAATGAGAAATATCATTTTTATGCATTAGGGAATCGTTCTATGCTTTGAAAACGTATGTAATCGCTTTCTCGTGTTACTCCTAGAAAGTGATTTGCAGAAAAACGAGGAAAATGACCATTTTCGCTTCAAAAATCCAATTTTTCCTGAATCAGGGACGCACGTAATATAAATACTGAGTTTGACCCCTAAATCGGACCAAACTTGATTGTCTTGACGATGCTTAATTTGCCACATCGGGCGGTCGGCTTCTATACAAACCCCTTCAGAATTTGGGCGGGAGGGGGGGGGGAGTCGCCAAAATGAGTTCGCCCGCAAATTTTGAGAATTCAGAGGCTTGGTAACGTTTACTCCACGAGATCGATCGCGAAGACCTGGCGGAAATTTGTTGCGCTTTTGATGGAAATAAAAGGTCAGTGTTTTGTAGAAAGTTTAAAAAGAAAGTTTCGGTTTGATATTATTACCGGATATGAACCCGCGATTACTTCTTTTTTGGGGGGTACTACCGTTTTTCGATGCGCTCTATCGGTTGGCGATGGAATTTTTCAAAAATTCCATAAGGAATTCAAATTCAGTTTTTCGTTTCGATACTCAGACCCGTTCAAAATTTTTGAAAATATTTGCATATTGTGTCGTATTGGTCAACTAATAACATACAAAACAACCGTATATGAAAATCTTTTAAATTCGCTGAGATATTCAACTTTCGGGGGGAGGTTATGCTGAATGACTCTGTCCAAAAATATGTTCTTGCTAATTTTCCAAGTATCAAATAAATCTTTAACAGGTGCCAGAATTGTTAAATAGTTCTCACCAAATGTCAGTTTCATAACTTCCGTGTTTTGAACGCCTAATCCTGTTTATCTGAAGAGGCGTTTAGGCGCTATGAAAAGGCTTATAAATAGCCCACTATTACGAACATTTCACGCGATTCCGGACATCCGCTTTTGCAAATTTGACGAGTTTGATGTGCAGAGATTTGATGAGTTTTCAAGGCATTTTGCAATTTTCGAGGAGAGAAAAAACTTGTGATCTTTTAAAGAGCTTTTACTCATGGGATTTGTAAGGATGCACTCTTTGAGCTATTTCAATTTCTATTGGCCTTTTACGTTTTATTTGAAGTGTTGACATTTTTATCTGTTCATTTTGAAAATAACAGACGGACGGAAAAGTTGTAAACATCTTTTTGGTAAATATTAGAGGACATTTTTGATTTTTTCGAGCCTTCGACCGACGAGGAGCAAGTGCTTTTGATGTCCCTTCTTCCCTACGCCACTGCCTAGTGGGCAGTGGTGTAGGGAAGAAGGGACACCAGACTACTCATATAAAGACCCTCAGAAATAGGGAGAAAATAAAATTTTCTGTGATTTTGATTGAGCAATATTACAAGGTATCCCAAAAAAGTAGAATTTTCGTGATTTGTTCCTGAATTTTGGACCCTAAAGTTTTTCTAAAAATGACACCTATAGGGGTAATTTGATGCGGGGAATCGATTGCGTGCTCTCCTGAAGTGTAAAAACGCTTTCTTGACCCTGATTCAGGGTAGTGTATTGGTGCGAAAATGAAAAAAAATTCGGATTTTGACAGGATATCAGACTACCTAGGGTTTTTCTATTCGAGAAATCGATTGCTCGTGTTTTCGAAACGTGAAAGCGCTTCTCTGGTCCTAAAAAGTGGTAAATTGTAATTTTTGATAAACATTTCGACTTCTATTTAGTTTGATGTTTTTAAACAATTTGTTTATGTTTTTTTATTTTATTTTTAAAGTTTTGACACTTTTTGCAGCACGAGATTTCTCGCATAGAAAAACCCTAATTAGTTGGATATCCGAATTTTTTTCATTTTCGCTTCAAAACATGAATCAGGATCAAGGAAGCGTTTTCACATTTCGAGAATGCGCGCAATCGATTCCCCACATCAAATTACCCCTATAGGGATTATTTTTAGAAAAAAATTTTTTACCAGACATTTTTAGCTAGTCCAAAATTCATGAAAAATCACGAAAATTTCACTTTTTTGGGACACACTGTCTAAATGCATAATTAAGCAATTTCCAACAAGTTTTCTTTTTCTATTTCGAGGCAAACTTTTAGGCACCGTGAATCATTTTTGGCCAAAAAAATTGAATTTTTCAAAGTTGGCATTTTTGATAAAAAAAATCGCATCTTTGTCAAAAATTTAATTTAGGCCAAAAAATCGCAAACTTGGCTAAAAAATGGACCATAGAAATTGCTCTATGTTTAATAAGTTTTCAAAATGTCAACAAAAATGGCAATTTTTCTTCCTTTTGAGTTCAAAATTTATTTTTAGATATTATTTGCTAGCTAAAAATGTCTGGTAATTATAGCAATTTGCGCTCGAGAATAAATCCACCGCCTCAAAAAATTCCCTTTCAACAACATCCTCGAAGTTTTCAACAAAACTTCCCACAAGGACAACAAAGCCCACGTGGCTCAATCACCGTAAG
>JAQGCP010000809.1:0-14630 GCA_034699885.1 Acrobeloides thornei | reverse complement strand
ACTAATTATAAAGCTCGGGCATGGTCAAAAATGAAAAATTATTGTATTTTTAAGTCAAAAGAGCCACAATTTAATGGCATTTTCCTGGAATTTGTGTTAAAAAATCAACATTTTTGCCTCTGGGGCAGAAAAACTCGGGCAGAAAAAAATTATTTTCAAAAAATCGCTCGTAACTTTATTTTTCAACATTTGAGGAATATTTTAAGACCAAAATTATAGAAAATGGAAACGAGGAAAAGCTTCGCAAAGCTTTTAAAAATTTTGATTTTTTCAATAAGAAAATTCAGTGCAAATTCCTTGAATCAATCAAAAATTGAGTATTGAAACGATTATATTTTTTTGAAGACTTTTTTGTCATTTTCGGTCGCCGTGTCTAGGGGTTTTCCTAGGCGCCGAATCGAGGCATAAAAAAATTTCTATGACACCGATTTAAGCGATTTCTTTTAGTTTACAAAACCATGGGAACAGTATGCGGAGAATGTAAGTTTTAAATATTGTTTAAATTGAACTTTTTTTTATTATTTTTCAGTATTGTTTTGTGTACAACACATTGTAAGTTCTATGCAAATTTTTTTTTCTCAAGAATATTCACGTTTCTTCTAGTTTTGTGAAGCCAGACGAGGAAATCCCCGCTCAAACTGATGAAAGAGTCAAGCGTCAACTTATTTATGTATGCTTGAAAATTTTTGAGGCATTAGGACTTTATCCAACTTTTTCTCCAACCGACTTTCTTCAATCTACTTTATCCAACTTTTTCATTTTAAAAATCTTTAGTGTAATATTTTTTTTAAGTTTAAAAAAAGGGAAGGTCTGTGTATTGGAGCGAAAAATCGCATTAGGGGGTCATTTCCAGAAAAAATTTTGAAAATTTTTTCACGTGGGTGTATTAGCCTCTAATTGTTTAATATTTATTTTCAGTATCAATGGGTTCCCTTCTTAATGGCTTTAGAAGGTTTGTATTAAAAAAATTGTGTAAACTAAATTTTTGTTTCAGCCGGTTTTTTCTATGTTCCTATGGTTTTTTGGATTTCTACAAGTGGTAAATCGGGTATCAATATTACTAAAATGGTTAAACTTGCACAAGGCGCTGAAGATGCTAAAGATGTAATGTCATTGAATAGAAAAGTTTAATCCAAAAGTTGTTTTCCAGAAAGAGGAGCGCATCAAAACTCTAGATCTAGTGGCTCAACATATTGATGATAGGTATTTTTAAGATTACTCTTTTATGGTGTCCTCTATATACATATCCAGTGGGGGATACGGTCCCCCATCACCCACCCACGAGAAATTTTTAAAATTTTGAGAAAAAAATCACAAGGGGGACCAAGGTAATTTTGAAAAAATTTCACCCAGGCAGATGAAAAATATCATAAAAATCATCCACCCACCCTCCCTGGCCAGTGTCCTCCCCCTACTGGATATTTATGGTCCCCTGTATTAGTGTTCGTCTACAAGGCACACGACGTGAAGGCGCTTCTCATGCCGATCGTTGGTGCAAAATGGGACTGCTGAATGGCACTTATGTCGCCAACATGTACATTGTTACGAAACTTCTTTTCATTCTCAACTTGGTCGTACAATTTTTGATGATGAACCAATTCCTGGGTCAAAACGATCCAGGATGGGGAATCAAACTTGCTCGAGATATTATGAATGGTGAAAATTGGGCTGAAACCGGTAACTTTCCTCGGATTTCGATTTGTGATTTCACAGTAAGTTGCATTTGGCTGCGTTCAAGCATGTCAAAAAATTTTTTGACAACTTTTTGACATGCTCGAACGCAGCCTTAAGTGGCGTGTGCATAAAAATTTTCTAGGTTCGCAGTATGGGAAATGTTCATCGCTTCAGTATTCAATGTGTCTTAGTTCTTAACATGTTCAATGAAAAGGTAACAGTTCTGGCCATCCAAAGAGATGTTACTACTAGGCAAAATTTTTTGGCCTCAAGCGGAACCAGCCTTGAGGGGTGCCTGAGACAAGCCCAGTACCACCGAATCATGGGACCGTTGGAGTACCGAGACCTCCAACTGATGTCTGTTTCCTGGTGAATATCAGTTGGAGATCTCGATAGCACAATGGTACTGCACTTGGACGGTAGCCAGGAGGTCCGGGTTCAAGTCCCGGTCGGGTCCGAAAACTTTTTCGCCCAATTTCAAACTTTCACACAAACCTATGGCAGTTGCACATTTTTAGATTTTCTTATTTTTGTACTGGTGGTTCCTCATAATTTGCTTATTTACAATTATTGAGCTATTCATATGGATTTATAATACTAGATCCGCTGCACGTCGCATGTCCTATATTCGCAGGCTTAGTTGTTATTTGTTGACCAAGTTGATTTTTCAATTTAGATATGCCAAAGCATTACCAGAAGAAATGGCGCTGTTTCATGAATTTTGTAACAGGAAGCTCAACGCTGATGGAGTCCTTCGTAAGAAATTTTGTTACTTATGCACTATCCTCTCCCCCACTAGGAAGAGGGGGATTCTGCATAAATTTATGCAGAATCCCCCCCCCTATCCCCCAGGGGGATAGTGCATAAGTACCGAAATTTTTTTAATATTTTCACCTTTTTTGAATTGTAGTACTTCGAATGATCAATTACCATGCGACGGAAATCTTTACTCAAGAATTAGTTCATCGAATGTGGAACAAATTTAGGTACTTTTGAATATTTTCAATGAATTGTGTATGAAACCTTTTTTAGATCAAGCGCCACGTTGAATCATGTAGTAACACATGGAAGATCGCGCAAGATTATGATGAGAAAATCCTCCGCTTCAAGTATCTCATCTTCAGACGCCGCTACTTTGATAGCAGTAACGAAAGCTGTTATTGCATAACATTTTTAACCATTTTGTATAAATTTTGCTAAAAATCATAAGGATGATTTACAGAAATTCCCAGCACAACCTAGCAGATAAGAAAATTTGATATTTCAAAGATGTTCAAAAACGATTTTTTTGTATTAAGTTGCTTCATAAATCGTTTTGTGTAAAAATATTTTCATGATTTTGTGTATTAAAGCGAAAACCTGATTTCTTATTCTTAAGGAATTTTCGAAAAATAGCAACGCCATCTTGTAGAGCGAATCGAAAAACGATAGTACCCCATTTTTCGTGAAAATCGGAAATACCCTTTTCGAGAAAATTCAATTCAAAGTTTGCCAAAATTTGCATATTTTACTGTTAATTTATAGTCCGTTTCAGCCCCAACTATAAAAAAGCTGGACCCAAATTCAAAGTCCGAAGTTAGCATCCCGTCCGATCTGGCAAGTTAAGCAACGTTGGGCCCGCAGGTTTTTGCTTCAATAAACAGACTTATTTAAAAATCATGAGAATATTTTTACATAAAATGGGATGATCTATGAAGCAACGTACAAAAAACCGTTTTTGGAAATCTTTGATTGTTGTTGAGATATCGAATTTTCTTTTCTGCTAGGTAGTGCTGGGACAACTTGTATTTGTGCCTTGGACTTAAAAAGTCTCGAAGAGGCACAAATCAATTGTCTACATTACTGTATGTGACCCTTTAATTTTATTTCTGTTTGAAAACAGAAAAAAGTAATGCCATGAGATCTTCATATAAAACTTCAAAATTCAAACTTTTTCAGTATCAGAAATTTATTGTATAGTGAAAGAATTTATCTAAAAAACATCGATATCAGGGCCATGAAAATTAAATTAATAAAAACACTTTTGTTCATTTTTTAATGCTTGGAATAAAACTGGCTTAGAGAAAGTCTAAAACAAGAAACAAGAAAAAATACCACTATTTTCAAAAATTCGCATTTTTACATTTTTCCTTAAGTTTTTTGAATTTTATTTTATTGCATCGTGTTCAGCGCATATTTTTACCTTAGAAACTGCCCGACTTTCATTCCGCCTTAGGAGTGTTAATAATAAACTTCATTTGAAAATGAAAACTCCTTTATTTACAGGGTGTCTCAAATGAACCCGACTACCTTAGCCCCTGGGCTCCAGAAATCCGTTTCGACAAAAAATTTTCAATATTGTGCTGAATACGTTCCAATCAGTCTTTTTTTATTTCAGGTTTTCGTGTCAATATCCAGACTTTTAAACTTGAGTTTTCAAAGATGTAACCATATTACGCGTAAGACTGATTATTCAGCATACACTCTTGCCTAATAATGAGAATTTTTTTGCCAAAAACGGATTCTGATGCCCTAGAGGGCTACGGTGGTCAGCTCATTTGGGACACCCTGTAGATAACAAAACAATAACAAGTCAATAATTTTAATTCAACAATTTTAACGAGGAATCGAAGCACTTCGGTCTTTCGAAGAGTTATCTGCAAACGCTTCAGATAAGAAAAGCTTGGCCACATTTTCTCCGGTCACCTAAAATGATTTAAAATTTAAAAAATGATACAAAGTGTTCCAAAAAAAAACCGCCATTTGGTCATTTTTTGCTTTTTCAAAAATGTAAAATTCAGGGTTTTCGTGTCAATTTTCGGACACATTCAACCCATTTCGATACGATTTCGAGATGGCGTCTCGAAATGAGTCCCAGTTTGGGGACATTTTTCGAGACAACTAGCGTCTCTAAATAGTTGAATTTCGAGATTCAGGGTTTTCGTGTCAAAAATTTTTTCCTTCCAAAATGACTCAGGGGTATTTTTATGCGAGAAATCGATTATGCGCATTGAAACACCTTGAAAACGCCTCCCAGACCATCAAACACCCAATTTTCAAGTAGGAATTATTATCGAAAATAACTGAAAATCTTATACTTCATGATCTGAAAGGCGTTTTCAAGGTTTTTCGATGCGCACAATCAATTTCTCGCATAAAAATACCCCTAATGAATCACTTTGGAGAAAAATTACCAGATGGCGGTTTTTTTAACAATTCTAAATCTGAAATATGTACCTCTGCTGCATAATCAGCATAAGCGCTAGTATCACAACAATCCAAGAAAATTTCCATCATTCCATTCTTCGTCTGTAGTTGTGGGGCTTTGACTGACTTCTTAATGTCTTCCAATGGTATTGGTGCTTCACCACGGGCCACGCGAGCTTCATTTTCCAATTGCTAAAAAAAGTGTGCATTTTCAAAAGTTCGACTCAATGGCGCATACAGGATTTTTTCGATTTCGGGAGAGGGGACTCCAAAAACCTCATTTTTTCAATAAAATTTTTCTATTTTCTTCAGAAAATTTACGATTTCGGGGGCCGCCCTCATCCCTAGATATGCCACTAGTTCGACTTCAAAAGTAAACTTTACCCTTTTCTGAATAAGACTGTTATACATTGTGTCAAATTTCTGTTTGTCTTGAGTGTATTTATTGTAATTTGCAAGAGCCTTGTTAAGCTCATCAATGTCAAACATGATAGAGCGAAGACATTTTTCAAGAGAACGACGAGTCCCTAATTCCAAGTGTATTCCCGGCTTGCTTTTAGGAGTTAAAGCCAACTCGGCCAACATCACATTCATCAAGTGGCTGTTTTTGATGACTAAAATGGATAAATAATATAAACATGAAAAAATGCTACCGATTGGAAGCTCTTCAAGCATAGTTTCATAAGTAAGTCCGGCTTGTTTGACTACTTCTGGCGACCAGTCCGTATTCACGCACAAATCTAGCGCTTTCTTTGACAAACGGTAAGCATGCAAGCTAAGCTTCCCTTGACGTGTTTTCACCGGATCTAAAATTTTAGTTGTTGACACAAATTTTTGAAGCCACTGCACTTTAAGGTAGTCAGTTACAGGGTCGTAAGTCGAAGTTAGAAAAATGCCAGAATTTTAGATTTTTTCGTAAAAAGTGATGTTCTACAAAGTTTTTCACCGTGCTCTCAGGAATTTAACGAGCTATCTCAACAGCCCAACCAGTTTTAAATTGATCGAGATATGGCCTTAAATGTGTTTTTTCCGTATTTTTTCGTTTTAAGGCCTTAAAACAAAAAAATGAAAAAACACATTTAAGGCCATATCTCGATCAATTGAAATCCGCTTGGGCTGAGATAGCTCGTTGAATTCCTGAGATTACGACGAACAACTTTGTAGAACATCACATTTTACGAAAAAATCTAAAATTCTGGCATTTTTCTAACTTCGACTTGCGATCCTGTAAGTGACTACCTTAAAGTACAGTAGCTCCCAAATTTTTTTCATAAGATACAATTTTAGGGATCTTAAAGTGATAAAACGAGGATAAATTTGAGAAAATGAAACATATAACAGGGCTGTACTTATGCGTTTTTTGGCGAAAAGTTTTCAAAAATCGCATGACACCCCCCTTATAGGTGATTTTTGAAAAAAAAATTTTGAAAATTTTTCACCAAAAAACGCAAAAGTACGTTTTTTTGGCTCACTCTGTAAACATACCATAAATCAAGCAAACGCCGTCTTGTACACTGCTTTGATAGTCGACAAGAGATTCAACCATTTCATGGGTAAAGCATGCACCAAAGAAATGTGCTTGATAGAAACCAACTAACTCATAATCAATATTCATTGATCTAAAATTAATCTTTGAGTTTTCTGTAAAGTAGACCCGCGGGCGAGCCGCAAATATTTCCATTTTTTCAACAAAAATCGTAATTTTTTAAAGCATTTTTAGCTTAAAAAAGTGTTTTTCAACCAAAAAATTTTCGCGCCTATCGGCGCGAATAAACATAAGGCGACACAAGTGTCTCCTTTTTTGAAAAAATCACCTTGCTCCCCCTTTTTTTCTCAAAATTTCAAAAAATATAAGGAGAAACCAAGGAAAATTTTTCGCCCACAAAAAATCCTTTGAAAATTGTCTGAAGTCTCTCTATCTTTATTTTATTTACCTGAAACGACGAAGCATTTCCATGACCTCTTCTTGTTTATTCTCAACTTGACTGACCGCAATTTGATTCGTCTCTTCACCTTCAATAAAGGACTCAGAGCGTGGAGTTGCAAAGCAATTTGTTACTTCCAGCTTCTTTTCTTCCATTGAAATCAACCCAGTTAAAATACCAGAGCAAGTTTCACCGGCAACTTCAGTCATGCCCGAATAAAATTCACTATCCACATGCTTTACTATTTTCATAACAACCTAAAAATTATTGCATCCATAATAAACTAGACAAAGGGTACAAAAGGTACTACAGGATGAGCCAAAAAACCGTACTTTTGCGTTTTTTGGCGAAAAATTTTCAATTTTTTTCAAAAATCGGATGAAAATACCCCTTATAGGTGATTTTAAAAATTTTTTTAGCTTTTTCTTTGGAAATGACCTCTCTAGGGGTAACTTTATGTGCCACATTTTTAACAAGAATCACATGCTAATGAAGTATATACGGCTCATTTTCCGAAAAAACTCGTTTAATGTTTTGCCAATGCGTGCAATCAATTTCCCACATAAAGTTACCTTTAGAAAAATCATTTGCAAAGAAAAAACCTTAATTTTTTTGAAAAAAAATCACGTTAAGTGGGGTCGCTAATCCTTATTAGTACCAGACAAAGTTTATTTATCAAAACTTACTAAGCTGTCAATTTGAACGACATCAACTTTAGCCTCTGCGAGAGCTGCCATAGTTTTATTTACTTTAATTCCGATTTATCTAAAACAAGACTTATTTAAAAAAGAGGTAAAAGACAGTATAAATTGAATAGCGCGAGTACTTCCCGACCAAGGGCCTCCACTAATTGATTCTCGAAATTTTGAAAGCACTAATTGCAATTTGTATTGCGGCGTCTCGACGTTGAGACGCATCGAAATATGCAAATTTTGTGCACTAGGACAATTGGCAACGGACGATTTTCTCTCTTCTGATAATTCCTTTGCAGGCGAGACAGTCGTAGACGGCAGGAGATTTCACAGCGTTCTTAAAACGCACTGGGTCGGGGATTTCGACGATATCCTCTGGCAGGTGGTTCCATGTTTGACAGGCAGTGTTCAAGGAGCTGCTACGGACGGCTTCTAACGAGGTGACTGATATGACGAGCTCCGATCATGACCAGTTCTTTCAGTTCGCTATTGAGGCCTGGTATCCATCGCAAAAAACTCAATCGAACGAATAATCAAAACTCGATGGAACGAATAAAGAAATTCGCTGCCAAGCTTTGTGCCAACGACTTTATCGCCTCGTATCCCCAAATATTGGAGAAACTCGACTGGAAGCCCATCATCCAGCTAGTGATGTAGAAGCGTGCTCTAACCATGCACCATTTCACCCGAGACCACCGAAACTTTCGGTGGCCTCGGGTGAAATGGTGCGCACCACTATGTCAACAAGCGCCGAAAGCTGCCTGAAGATGTCATCCATGCACTGGCATAAATTTATGCAGAATACCCCCTTCGCGATATGCATAAGTACCAAATTTTGATTGGACGCGCAAACTGCACTAGAGCCTAAAAACTTATAAACAAATATCGAAAAAATTAGCTAAAAAATCTTTCAGACATCAATTGATTCAATCAATCTGAACTCGATCGCGAACAAAATATTTTACGATTTGACACGCTTATGTCATAGCTCTAATATCAATTATTAAAGTTGAGATCCGTTTTCTATCAGCAAAATCCAAGATTTTAAAGTAAAACTAGTACTTAGGGTCGCCACAAGCACGGCACAAGCTATCGTACAAAAGTACGACGGCCCCACAAGCTATCGTGCCATCGTAAAATTAACGTAAAGGTACGATGAAATCGCCACAAGCTGTCGTACGACGCAGTACGATAGCATCGTACGAAATTCGTACGATAGCCTGTGGCGATTTCATCGTACCTTTACGTTAATTTTACGGTGGCAAGATGATTTGGTACGATAGCTTGTGCCGTTGCTTGTGGTGGTACGATAGCTTGTACCGACCCTTAAAAGTCTAAAAAAACCCGTCATTTTTAACAGTCAAAATATCGCATTTTTCTAATTTTCAGAAAATTATACCAAAATATGAGAAAAAGCAAAAAAATGTCACAGTTGTTTTAAAGCGTTTTATTATGCTTTAATAAAACGCCTCCGATCTCAGACTTTTTCCCTCTTTCCCAATTTTGAAACGTGTGGCGTTGTGAATTGGAAAATAATGTCGTTTAATTATTTTGGGGTTTAAAAAGAATATTTGCAAATTGCAATATGACGCAGTTTGGCAAAATGCATGTAAGTACTTGTTTCGATAAAATTGTTCTAACACCATTATTTTAGAGAAAAGCATTTCCATTTTTTTCTAGTTAACTGATAAAAATTTTTTTAGATGATTGCATTAGCATTAGCTTTAACCTTATTTTATGGTGCTTTGGCCGATATTGATCTCATCACTTGTGGATCAGTTCTAAAATTGCAAAATGTGCAAGAAAAAGTACGCTTGCATTCACACGATGTAAAATATGGAAGTGGTTCGGGTCAGCAAAGTGTTACTGGAATGCCCAATAGTGATGATGTAAACTCTCATTGGCAAATACTTGGAGGTATGTTTTTTATTTTTGTCAGTAACATGATGCGCAATCAATGGTAAATTGAACAAAGTTCAAAAAATTAGGATCCTCAATTTCAGCCTCCTCAAGTTTGCGTTCCCCCTCCCAGCTAGTTGCATCAATGCTTCTGAGCGCAGATTGAGGTACTATTATTTTTTCCCCTTTTTTGGTTTTTCCCTCTTACCTTTTCCCCCCAAAAAGTAAGAGGGAAAATAAAAGAGGAGAAAGTAATAGTGTCCAGATTGACTTCACATAGGAAATTATGCACATTGTATTTTATATCTCGTGTTTAGCTAACAAAGAACCTTGTCCAAGAGGTGAACCGATAAAATGTGGTTCGGCTGTTCGTTTTTTACATGTTACAACACAATGTTTGTTGCATAGCCACCATTTTCCTTCACCATTATCAAAAAATAATCAAGTATGACTTATTTAAAAAAAAGAACTCCACGCGTGTTTTTACGTTCGCAAAATTTTTTGAAATTTGAATCGTAATCACTTTTTATGCCATTTTTAACTGAATTGCGCCGTTGCTCTTAGTAAATTTTTTTCCAACAAATTGCACGATTGTCCTTTTATATCAAATTTGATTGACAATTTTTCCAAAAAGTTGCGCCGCTGGGTTACTAATGGCGACCGTTTAGCATGTATGAGGAGCTCATATAAATTTAGGAAGTTTCATGTTTCGGAAAAGATGCCGAAGGAGATTCTGGAGATAATTGGAAGGTTATATGTAGCGATGATTATTGGACCGATGATACTGAAGTGAAGTTGAAGCACATGGATACGGACTATTTCTTGGCAACTTCGGGACAGCAATATAGCAGGCCAATTAGTGGTCAGTATGAAATAGTGGCGACCTCATCAAATGGGTATAATGCTGCATGGAAGGCCGCAGAAGGTAAGTCTGTTATGTCCATCCAGTGGCGTAGCCAGGGGGCTATAGCCCCCCCCCGAAATCCGAAAAATGAACAAATTTCCCTCTTGGTCTTCCCTTATATTTTTACCCAAAATTTCTGAAAACTATAAAAAAATCCTAATGGTCCTTCTATTATGATTTTTCACAAAAATTTTTACTAAAATAGGTCATTTTTTCACAAAAAAGCTCATATTTGGCATATTTTTTTTACCAAAAATCGTAATTTTCTGAGTAAAAACAGCATTTCAAACAAATTTTTGCCTGCGGCGCTGGTTTTTTCTTTTTAGTGAGCATTTGTAACAAAAAATTTCGCCACTGCGAAATTTTTTACACCTCAGCCCCCTCCGAAATTTTTTTCTGGCTACGCCCTGTGTCCATCACTTTTAAAACTTGTATTTCAAGGGATTTATATGCAAACACGACGAGATGACGGATTATAGAAAACGTTTTTTTATGTTAAACAGCATTGATAAAGAATTAGCTGGTTAATTTTCTGATAAATACTTTCCTTAGATATGCCTTTATCATCGAGATCCCTAATTCTTTAAAGAACTTCCAAACTAAAAATCGTAACTTTATGTCGATTGTATAAAATTTTACAGGGTGAGCCAAAAAAACCATACTTTTGCGTTTTTTTGGTGAAAAATTTTCAAAAATTTTTTTTCAATTCGGATTCCTCGCTTATTTTTACCCCAAAAGAGATCGTTTTTAAGGCAAAAATCACATTTCTGCGACTTTTCGTTTCAATACACAATACGCCTTCCCTGAATCAGAGAAGTGTTTTTTCCACTTTTTACCTGCCATTCCACTGTAAGCCATTTAAAATTTAGGGATCTCGCTTTTCGTTTATTAAATTTTCTGTGATCGGTTATCGATATGATTTGTTTTTGCCACCCACTTTACGGGTTATTCTATTATTTATTGTCGTTGTGCTTTCGAATTTCTTTTGGTCGCGTAGCATTTCGGAAGTTTTGTGTTCAGAAATCGTATTTCTGGAGGCCTATGAACTCAATATTGATCTACAAAAAAATCCGCGAACTTTTGGATTTACCTAATACATAGAAATTGATGTAAAAGAAATTCATTTCTGAAATGTTAATTTTCGGAATTCAACATTTCGGAATGCTCAAAATGGCTAGTTTTGATAAAAAAAAAATGGCTTTTTTGCCAAAATGTTAAGTTCACATCCAAAATGTTAATTTTCAATTGTTCACATTGGATTAAAACTTCCGAAATGTTGCACGATCTTATTTGTTATTGTTATTTGCATCGAATAAAGACGAATATACCTAATGCAATTTCAAAGGTTTTCTCAAAGATTTGCCGCAAAGAATTGAACGCTTAAATTTTGGTTATATTTTTGCTTTCATTAAAATACAGTTGCACAAAAAAACTTAACTAAACTTTAAAAATGTTCTAAAATAGTCATATGTGAAGATTTTTCGATCGATTTTTATTGTAAAATATTCTAGAAATCGCGAGGAATCTGGATCTATTTTGGACTTTCAAAATAGACCATTGGAGGGTATCTAAAAACGAGTTCAAAGTTTATAGAAAATCAACTTTTTGATGAAAAACGTGAAAGTCAATTTTTACATGAATTTTGAACTCGTTTTTAGAGGATCTCCTGATAGTCTATTTTGAAAGTCCAAAATACAGAGTGAACTTCAAAAAACCGGAATTTTGCCGTTTTTTGGCGAAAAAATTTGAAGAAAATCGAAAAAATGACGATTTTTTTAAATCACATTTGCCCTAACGAAACTTTTTGTATAAAAAATATCGTCAAAAATTTTGTAACACTTTTCAGTACTGTTCCTTGTAAATTTTTTCCGCTACTGTATAGCTAGTTTTTCATGATTTTGTCATGATGCCATTTGCATCTACTCAAGGACTTCAAAAATGGAAATGAAAGACTTTTCTACATCTTGATTATTAAACAATCGGTGGACCAGGTCCCGTCCAGGTGGGCATTCGTCAGATGGTTTCAAGGTTGTGGAAATGAACCAAAACTGCCATCCAACTGTAAAGGTTTAATAACGGAAATTTCGATGCTGAAAGGACACAAGAGCGGTAAACTCGTACGCTGGATCATGGTTTCCGTGGAGAGGGCAGGACCTAAACAAGAGCGCTTATGTTTTGAGGAACAGGTTCTGTCACTATTACGCGAAACGTCGGTATTGGCAGTCATTTGTGTGGACGGACACTTGCGAACACCGAGCAACAAAAAAGTTCTCGTTGCATTCGGCCACGAATCGCTAGGACGCGAAATTTGATTGCGCCCGCGGTTGCCTCGGGCGAAATTTTTCTTGGGATTACAAGAATCTTCTTTCGGTGCTGGCACTAAGCCAACTTTTCTTTATTCATTATGAATGTTGGGTATTTGTGGTTGATTGCGCTATCTGGGATTTTTGTTTTACAGGTAAATTGAACTATCTTGTTTGGGAATAATGGTTTCTGTGGAGAAAAAACAACAGCACGGGGCAGGGTGACCAACTCTTTGCCCTAAAAAAAACATAAAATGGCGAGATCTCGAAAAATTATCAAGAAACTTATTTTTTCGAGCCGAAATTTTTTTCAAAAGTGACCCTATTAGGGCTAATTTTATGCGAGGAATGCGCATTTCCGAAGCTTGAAAAACGCTTCCCTGACCCTGATTCAGGGAAATAGATGTGTGTATTGAAGTTAAAATCGAAATTTTTTAAAATTTCTTCCTCAAAATCGTATTTCTGGGGGGTAATTTCATGCAAGGAATCGATTGCGCGCATTTCTGAATCTTGAGAATGCTTCAGGGAAATAAGAGTGTATTGAAGCGGAAATCGAACATGTACTAATTTTCCTGAATCAGGGCTAGGAAAGCATTTTCAAGTTTCGTGAATGCACAATCGATTCCTCGCACAAAATTACCCCCAGAAAGATGATTTTGCGGCAGGAAACCCAAAATTTTTCGATTTTCGCTTCAATATAAAACACTCATTTCCCTGAATCAGGGTAGCGTTTTCAAGCTTCAGGAATGCGCACAATCGATTCCCCGCATAAAATTAGCCCTAATAGGGTCATTTTTGAAAAAAAAATTTCGGGTCGAAGAGAAAATCCGTTTTTTTCGTTGAGAAAAGCTTGTTGAGAAATGTCCTAGAGCCGAATAAAGCTAATTAGGTTTGTGTTAATTGAACCGCTGATTTTTAAGTTGATATTAGGACCTAATCGTGTTAGGTTGTCTGATAAAATAATTCTTCTGATTTCACATAGTTGTTTATTACGTTAGCAATCATCATGTTTCATTCAATAACAAGTTTCTCTTTTATGCAGCATTTTTTACTGCATTTTTTTATGAGAAAAATTTCAAGTGTTTCAAATTGCTGTTCATGTTCATTGCGCCTCAACATTGTTCAATTAACTTGTCTCGCCTCTTTTAAACACATGTACAAGAGAATAATTGATTTTGTACACAATATAAGTTTTAAAGGGGGAAGTAAACCTTGCAGCAGCATCTCCGAAAAAATTTTTTTTTGCAACACCAACTTTCATGGATCTCCGGCACGTAAGCGTGATACAATGCTTGTTTAAGGTTGTAGAAAGTTGAAATGTTCTTTGATCATGTATTCTGTTAGACTTTGTCAAATGTCCACGAATTTTGTCTTAATTTGATGTTCTTTTGTATGGATAGGTGATAGTATGATAGTCACATGTCACTTCACATAAAATTTCACAACTTGATGAGACATCTTTTCTGGCAATTTGGTTTTTCTAAGTAGGAGAACTTGTAAACATGAATCATGTTCTAAAAATATGTTTACCTTTTTTTATTAGACAAAGAGAGAGATAGGGTCGTTAAAGTTAACCATTCCGCCTCATGTTTTTGATAAAATTCCATATTAAAGGACCAGTCCGATTGGAAAAAAGTTTCCATTTTTGTTGAAATCACATAGTTCATGAAAATGGGAGAATTTTTTTTTTTGTTTTTTTTGGTAAATTTTGAATCGCTCTCGTTGTCGAGATAAAAATTTTTTTGGCTACCACAGAACTTTTATTGAATCAGGCAACGTGTACATTGAAACGAAAAGAAGCGCAACTTAACACACAATTATCTCGAAAATTTGAGCGATTCAGAATTTACCAAAAAAACAAAAAATGCTCCATTTTTCATGAACTTTTCGAATATCAGCAAAAATGGGCAACTTTTTTCCGACCTGACTGGTCCTTTAAAGGGTCAGTCTAGTGGGGGAAAAAGTTGCTATTTTGATATTCGGAAAGTTCATGAAAAATGGAGCATTTTTTGTTTTTACGGCATGTTCTGAATCGTTGTAGTTTTCG
>JAQGCP010000808.1:0-14630 GCA_034699885.1 Acrobeloides thornei | reverse complement strand
TTTTGGCACTTTTTAACCATCAAAATCGTGTTCCCCGACCCCGAAAACCACAAGAAACATGTTTTTAGCAAAATTTAAAAAATTCGAAAATTTTCGATTTTTGACCCCTTGGGGGACCAAGGCAAAAAATCGAAAAATTTGAAAAAAATTTTTTTTTAAATTTTTATCAAACACAAAACGGGGTGGTCTGAATAGCACGTAGCAAAAAACCGCATGAAAAATGCATTTTCCTAGCTCGAGATATAGTCGTTACAAACCCGTGACACTTGAAATATTCACCCTGTATAACACATTTTAATACACAGCTAATGGTTTTTTAAAACTAATCGCCTCTTATGCTATTAACCCAGGAACTTCCTAAATTGCCTGATAAGTACAAATCTTTTTATCAAAATCTAATTATTTGATGTATAGCAGCTACTAATAAAGGTTTTTATTATTATTTTTATTATTGCACTATGTATTCAATTTTTTATTGTTAATTTTAGGTGCTTTTCTTTTAATTCTTTTAAAAGGACCAAAATTAATCAAATCAAACAATAAAGAATTATAGGAATGAATTGGTTTAAGCCATATTTTGTGTTATTTTTCTTATTTTTGAACCAAATTTTGGCGCAGCAATATCAGGTAAGAGTACCTTATTCAGTAAAGTTGGGAAAGAGGGTGCATCTCGGGAATGTGTTTTAGACACAAAATTTTTTTTTAAATTAAAGAGGACGCTTGTGAATTTTTTTTTGAATTTTGGCCTCTCCCAAAATGGAATCCTAGTGTCGCCTATGTGCGTTGTGATGTCTCACCTAGAAGAACATCAAGAACCATTTTTATTCTTTCTTAAAATTTAGCCAAACTGGCAATCTCTTGATTCCCGTCCACTTCCTTTATGGTATGATGAAGCAAAATTTGGCATCTTCACTCATTGGGGCGTGTATTCAGTTCCTGCATTTGGTTCAGAGTGGTTTTGGCAGCACTGGAAAGGATCAAATGTAACTCCACCATCTATCCAACATTTTATGGACACTCATTATAAACCAAATACGACTTATGCCGATTTTGGGCCATCTGTAACTTTTAGATTTAAAAAATATAGTCTGAATCACGAGAGTGCGGAAAAAAGTTGACTTTATATAGTGTAGTGAATAAGGAAGCCGCCCGCCCGACCGATCTGGCAAGTTAAACAATGTTGGGCCTGCAGGTTCGATCTCATTAGGACAAAAATTTTGATTTTCAAAAAAAATTTTTACAAACAAAAATTTTAAGAAAGTCAACATCTTGCCCTAGTGGGATCGATCCTGCGGACCCAACCTTGTTTAACTTTTCAGCTCGAATGGCTTCCTTATCTATTACACGATGTAGACAACTTCTCTCTGCACTCTCGTGGAACAGACTATATTAATTTTTTAGTTTACTGCGATTGATTTTAATGCTACTCAATTTGCGGAAATTGTAAAATCTTCTGGTGCGAAGTATGTTTTTACATTGCCTGAAAAGGTTATAAATTAATTTTTTTATATCAAAAATTTATTTTATGTCAGTGTCTGACATACTACAAACTACAATTTTCTTAAAAATAATAATAAAAAGTTCAATATCTTGCTGTCTAACTAATTTTGTTACACAATAAAATATCTTGGTTTCTTCTAAAATTTTCCAAAATATTTATATTTACCGTAACCATATAATCATTAAAAAACCGTAACCGTAAAATTTTTGAAGCATTCATAAAAATGGGCCAAAAAATCATTATAAACATTTTTAAGATATTTTGTTCTAACAACAAAGCATCATGAAGGCTTCACTTTATGGCCTAGCGATGTTTCATGGAATTGGAATGCTGTTGATTTAGGACCTAATAGAGATCTTGTTGGTATGCAGTTTTTGAAAGAAAACATAATATGCAATTGCAGGAGAAATTCGTGATGCTATACTTAAAGTTGGTGGTGGTGACATTCATTGGGGTACATACTTTTCACTTCTTGAATGGTTTAACCCAATTTATCTAAATGACAAAAAGTACAATACATCGAATTATGTTGAAGTAAGAAATTTTTGAAAATTTTTGAAGATTTCAAGATTTAGATGGTTTCCTATCCTCAACTTATTGACTTAGTAACAAATTATAAGCCTGATATTGTTTGGAGTGATGGTGATTGGGACTTTAGCTACACTTATTGGAAATCTCAAGAATTTTTGGCTTGGCTTTATAATGAAAGGTACATATCCAAAAAAATTCAATCTGAGGTGTACCTAGAAGTTATAGCGGCATAAATGATACCCCAAAAATTAGAGCGATTTTTTTCAAAAATTCGATTTTCTCAGGTTTTAGTAAAAATGCGATTTTCGCAGGATTGAGTCCTAGAAAAGACAGTAAAATGTTTTTGGGGTTTACTGACCTGTTGAATTGATTTCCGGTGTCATTTTTAGACGAAAAGTTCAGGAACGGGGTATACTGTCACACAGCCCTGCATTTCGGATATAGGGGTCTAAGGGGTCAGGGAAATTTTTAAATTGCCTAATGCTATTGGGAATAGATTCCCTGTTCAGAAAAACCTATAGGACAATATAAAAAGAAGTTTTCACTATAAATTGGTGGAGATATATCGATTTTCCCCTTAGATACCGGCCCAGACCTCAGCACTAGTAATATTAGCCCAAAACTCAAAGGCACAAACTCAAAAACATTAAATTCGTAATTAAGACTGCTTAAATAATCGTTCTGAGCAATTTTCAAATAAATTACGGCATGTCCCTTTTTTGCAAGTTTGTATACTGTGGGCTAACAGGATAAAATTTACCCAGGGCAATAATTTTTATCTTTGAAATTTTGCCAAAAAATAAAATTTTGCCCCGAGGGTAAAGAATTATTTTTTACATATTGCATATCTTTTGCCTGAATAAATTGAAAATTTTGATAATGACATTTTTTAGCCCTGTAAAAGATACTGTGGTCACAAATGATCGATGGGGTGTAGGGACTATGTGCGCACATGGAGGATATTATACATGTGCTGATAATTATGAACCAGGTACTAACAAATCAAAATTTTCCAAAAACTGATTTTTAAATTTAGGTGTTTTGCAACCTCATAAATGGGAAAATTGTGACTCGCTTGACCAATATTCTTGGGGTTTTAGAAGAAACTCGGTTGTATGTTTTATTTACAATCAACTTTTTATTTATTTTTATATGATGGCCCTAAAAAAAGAGAATTTTTACGATTTTTGCTGATTTTTTCAAAATTTTTCAAGTTTTTAATTCTCACAAAAATAACTATAAACTCTGTTCACAATCGGTGTTTTTTTCTTCTATTGAATTTTAAACTATAAAAGATTTTTCATAAAAAGTGATGTTCTACAAAGTTGTTCCTCAGATCAAGACGAACAACTTTGATCTTACCTGAATCAGTGTCAGAAAAAAGTTTTTAAGGTTCGACAATGAGCGCAATCAATTTTCCGCATATAAAAAACCACTATAGGATTATTTTGGTGAAAATTAAAAGATTGATAATTTTTTTAAAATCGCAAAAATTCTCTTTTTTTGGCCACCCTGTATAATTATTTAGCTTGATCAAATCCTTTCTCTAAAAGACTTTATTACTGAACTCGTTTTGACTATTAGTACTGGAGGAAACTTATTGATGAATATTGGACCTGATCATAATGGACGAGTTTTGCCAATTTTTGAGGAACGTTTGAGAGATATTGGAGCTTTTGTAAATGCGCATGGTGAAGCAATTTTTGCTACAAAACCATGGATTTATCAAAATGATTCGGATTCTGCCGTTTGGTAAGAAATTACTTCACTCAGGTTAAAAAAACTAGGAAAAACTTAACGTAGGATAGACAGCATCGCAATTATTGGGGGAGGGAAACCTGGTGAAACTTCCCATATAAATCTGAAAATTTTAAATTTTATGGGGAAGAAAAATGAAAAATTTTCCAGATAATTATCAAATTCCCCACTCCTAAACCTGAAAATCCCCCAAATCTGAACTAAAATTACGAAGCTGAGGATAAACGTAGGGACATTGTAGTTTCCGAATTTTTTAAAGACTAGGATTTGGCCAATTTTCAAACCCCCTATTTGTATTGCAATTTTAGGTATACAAGCAAGTTAAGAAGTACAACCGGTTTTGATCCTTACCGCCTCTATAATCCTCAGCAACAAAATAATACTATCATTTACGCTTTTGTTCTTGATTGGCCTGAAAACAATCTTGTCAATTTGCCACATATCCTTCCTACTACACAAGTTGAATTTTTTTTAAGTTTAAATTAAAAAAATTTTAGACCAAAGTCACTCTTTTTGGTGCAAATGGACAAAATATCTCTTTAAACTATAATCAACCTCTTGCTCTCAATGGAGGAATTCAAGTTGATATTAGTTCAATTAGTTTAAAAAGATTCCCTTCAACAGATGCATTTGTTTTAAGAATCGAGTATGCTGCTAGCCAATGCCCGCCAAATTTTGTTCAATCTAATAGCAACAAACAAAACTGCCTGTCACTTATCGAAAATAAGTTTGATTGGACATCTGCAAATAAAGATTGCGCGGCAAAAGCAGCAACATTAACCAGCATAGGAAATTCATTCGAAAATAGTGAAATTCAAGGTTGTATTTTTAAATTTTTGACCAACCATGTCTGTTTTTTTCATAAAAAGTTTTTTTCAAAATGACGAAATTTTGCCTTTTTTCAACAAAATTATAATTAATTTTAAAAAATGCCAGTATTTTAACTGATTCTAATCAAAGTTTATAGCTAAAAATTCATTTTTGCCAAATTTTTATATTTTCGGCAATTTTTTAACAAATTTTTTATTTTTAGATTTTAAAATTTTTATTACAGGTTACATAATCTAATGCAAACCCCTCTCCTCTTCCCATTAGATTACGTAATACGAATGACCCCCTTTACTTACTAAATAAAGTACCGAGAGACAGAGGCTACCGCGCTCGGAGAGGATAAGAAGAATGTTTGCGAAGACTCCTGAGCACTTCTCCTTCCAAGAGTTTCCTTTCTTCGAGCGTTTGTAGTGACGTGTAAATGTACGAATGTATGCATGATCAGTAATTACTGATCCTATTTCACATCTATCAGATCAGTAATTATCGATCCTATTTATAACGCCCCGGTTCGACCCCTTACCGCGATCAAAATTCAAAAATTCCTTCGGATTCGTGTTCCCCATAATCGAAAACCCCATCAGCCTATTTGGAGGACTTTTTGAAAAATCGATTTTTTCGTCTTGGTCTCCCAAGGGGTAAAAAGTGAAAACATTTTTGCCACCGATTTTGGTGTCAATTGTCTTCTTTCATCGTCCCCTAAAACTTTTGTTTTTTTGTTTTAAATCAAGCGTTCCCGAGATCATAAACACTCACAAACATTATACGTTTAATGTAGTAGGTCAAATTATAGGCTTGGTTAAAAATTGTAGTCAAGCATATATTGGATTAAATCGAGCAAACAATAATTGGAATTGGGTAGATGGAGATAAATCCGCTTATACAAACTGGAAAACTGGTAACTTTTACATTTAGGGTGGTTAGCAGTCCGGAAATCGTCTGGAAATCGTTCGAAAATAGTGAAAATCACTATTTCCGGACTGCTAACGTCCAGAAATCGTCGTGAAATGGTGTTTCACTACTGATAACGCGCACCCTTAAAAATTAATTTTTTGGCCGACATTAGAGTTGTTCATTGGTCGGCTTTATGTTTTGGGGCCTCCCACCCGGCTTAGGCTTCCTATACTGATCCTACTATTTCTCAAATCTTTAATATTTAGGATATCCTACAACTGATTCAAACAGTAATTGTGCTGCTATAAACCAAAATGATGGCAAATGGATCAATCAAGATTGTACTATTTCCAGTTGCTACATCTGTAAACTAACAATGTGAATGTAGAAAAAGTGCAAACTTTTTTATTACAACAATTCCTTTATTGTTATAAAGCTAAATTGTTATAAAGCTTTAAGTTGAGCTTCTAAATCTTTGCATAGTTGTTCATATTTTTTGCGTTGTTCTTCAGCTTCTTTAAGCTTGGCTTGAAGTTCTTTTGCCTTTTCAGCTTTTTTGGCGTCTTGAGCTTGAGCACCAGCGGCTGGGCCATTAGCCTTTTTGTGGCCTTTTCCCATATTCAATTCTTGTAATTTTGAAGTTTTTTGACCTGGAGGTAAAAGCATGTGTTCGCCACAGTACCAATAAACACCGTAACGACTTTCAACCCCTTGATCTCGGGCACAACTTCCGACAAAACATTTTGCTTGACAAATTGGGCAAATGAAGCATTTTGTGTGGACTGAAATATATATTATATTATCAAGATCTTGTGTCAACGAATCGCAGTAAACTGGCCTAGTCCCGCCTAAGGCTTAACCAATTGAGTAATCCCATTTATCACTCACTTGTAACTGGCCTAGCCCCGCCTTAGGCCCAACCATTTGAATAATCCCATTTATCACTCACTTGTAATCCGATCCACGGTCATATCTTCACCTCGTGGTACATCTTCACCACAAACTTTGCATTTACCCACTGATTGTGGTAAATTGGCATAGCTTGCAGAAAAAGACATTGGAATAAAATAATCAAATTTTAGATAAAAGTGAATTGATCAATAAAGATCTGCTAGAAAATTCTGAAACTCACAACAACAAGACGTAGTAAAACAACTGGCAGGTGCGGCATATTTCTTAATTTTTGATCGTCATTTGTTTTGCCTTTCAAGTTTAAACAAATTAAAAATCTATCAAACGATAAAAGTGTAAGAAAAATTGAGCTTGACTTAATTTACAAAATCCGTAAAAAATTTATAATTAAAAATATATGGACAAATAAATACCAATAAAGCTCACTGTTTGAATATCTCAAAATTCAAACCTGCTCCCTATGGTTATTTTAAGGTGATACAATAACGTTTTTATTAAAAAAGTCAATCAATTTTGCTTCAGATGATGGTTGATTCTCTTCAAAACATCTGTGATCAGCTCAAATGCTTTATCCGTTTTCTCTTCTATTTTTGACTAAAAATTTTTTTATACAAAATCAGTTTTTAGATATACTTTTGTTGGTATCAAATAATCTTTGTGACAACATTCGGTATCTCCACATTGTATATAATCTTCCTCACAAGCACAATGGGCTATTCCTTGAATAAAAGCCATTATACAAGGTTTTATTCTAGGTAGTTCAGTATTTTCCTTTTTGTCATTGGCAAGAAAATGATCGTTATAATAATACTCCTTGTCTACTTTTTTCTCATGATAATTAAAGGGAACTGTCTGATATGTATATGCTATTGTAGTGGGCTAAAAATTTTAATCACGTTTTCTTAAAGGGCCTTCAATTAAAAATTTGAATTCCGCAGGATTTTGTTCCAATACACAGACTTTTGACAGAAAATTCTATTTTTGCATAAATTTTTTAAATTTTCATAAAACGAACATTGTAGCAATTTTTTATAACTCTATGAGACGAATAAAATGAGACAATTTGTAAAAGTACGACTGCGCCGAACGGGGCACCAAACGGGGTGCCGAACAAGTCAAAGGATCCAAATGCGGCTTAGGCTTAGGCCTAGGCTTAGGCTTAAGCCTAATTGGGACCCTTTGGCGTGTTTGGTGTCCCGTTTGGTGCCCCGTTCGGCGCACTCGTACTTTTACAAATTGCCTAAAATGACACCAAAATTATTGAATTTGAAAATCATTTTGTGGCATTGAAGCGAAAACCTGATTCGTGTTTTCGTTTTAATAAACCAAGACAATGTTCAAATTCAATCATTTTGGCGTCATTTTAATCGCATCACAGAGTTATAAAAAATTGATACAATGTTCGTTTTAAGTAAATTCAAAAATCGATGCAGAAATAGAATTTTACTACAAAAGTCTATGTATTGAAATGAAATCCTGCTCTGTTGGGAATTCAAATTTTTAATCGATAGTGTCCCAATTTTAAAAACTACCTTTATTGATGTCGTTGGCGCTGCTGTTGTTGGTTTTTCTTGATTTCCTTGAGCATTAGCATAGCTTTGAAATTTTTTATCTTCTAATTCAATTTTCTAAAATTAGCAATTTCAAAATGATATTTTTTGTTTATATTACCTTTAAAAGTAAAACTTTTAATGCATCAGCCATTAATTTTCCAGGAGCTGCAGGTTCTTTACATCTACAATGATAAGTCACTTTACCTTCTTTTGACTGTAACAAGTCACAAACACAGTTTTTACTTTCTTCGATATTTTCTCCTTCTATTACTCTGGGAGGGTCTGATGTAGTTGTTGGGTATAGTGAATAAACAGGAGGTAGATGTAACCCGATATCTTGATAAGGATCTGATACTGGTAACGGAGCTGATGGTTTTATCATTGGGAATAGAGGGTCTAGAGAAGCTTTGGTTGGAGGACTTTCTAGAGTAGGATAAGGAAGTTTGATCTCTGGTCTTTTAGGTAAAGACATAAATGATGCATATTGAGAAGGCATAGAGAAAGAGTGCACAGTTGACGGTATTGGCTGTAATACAGGATTAAATAAGGATGAAAAGCTTTGGGTATTTTGTATTTGTGAACTTTGTGTGGGTAAAGCATAAGTTGGTCTGGAATGAATATTCATAGTTGATGGTATGAATTGTGGGTATTGTCCAGAAGATTGGGTTCTTTCATAGGGCTAAAAATAATTTTATATGAGCTAAAAAATATATATAATTGAGTGGCAAACTCATACATTCACGCACTACCCATTCCAATCCACTCCAAACACATACATGGGCAGGGCTTCAGAAATGCATCCTTCCCACATTTTTTCGAAAGTTGCCAAAACCCAAAAAAGGGCTACGTCGGAACAAAGTTGAAACAGGCTCAAAAAGTATGTTACCGAATGTCTGGCAGCATAAGTATTTTTTAAATGACACAAAAATGCTTTTCAGGAAGGGAACTTCACTAGAGCAACATAAGTTTTTCAGGTAGATAGGGTTGCCACATCGTTCCGGAACCGGAGAAATTACTCCGGTTTTTGACATTTTCCCCGGTTCTCTGGTTTTTAAACTTTTCTTTCTAGTATTATAAAAATGAGTATTAAACGAAAAGTTTGTTATTTCAACATTTTCTTTTTTAGGCTAACAAAAAATATATGTAAATTTAGCCTTCGAGGAAAGGAAAGGCCCTTTTTCATTGTCGTTTATGTGAAGTCGATCTTTCCTGTCGTAGCAATGCCAAGGCTTCTGTAAGAGATCATTTGAATACAGCAAAGCACAACGAAGAAGCCAGTGAAAGAGCCAAAAATCGGCCTTCGTAATAGCAACACCCCAAATTTCGAAAAAAGCTGAATTTCAACCAAGAATTGCCGAGGCGGTAATGTCCTACCATACTGTTCGCGGAAACCATGCACTTGCCAGTTTGGATTGTTTGAACAAAGATTTGCTAGCGATTGCGCCTGATTCAGAAATTTTACAAGAGTATAAATGCGGAATTTTTTACACATTACCTATGCAACAAAAAATCATTTTTTAAAAATTACTTATACAGCAAAAGAGTCATGAAATTTTCTACGGTTTTTAAAAAATTTCTCCGGTTTTTACCAATTTTTGCTCCGGTTTATGAAATGGCATGTGGCAACCCTATAAGTAGATATCTTCAAAAAACTCAAGTTTTCCGTCTGCATCCCTGCACGGTCGTGGGAACTTTTGAGGTTTTTTGAAGATATTTTTTAGTTAGCTAAAAAACTTATGACACTCTAGTAAAGCATTTTTGCGTCATTTAAAAGAATAATTATGCTGCCAGCCTTTCGAAATATACTTTTTTGCCTGTTCCCACTTTGTCCAACGCAGCCCTGAATCCAAGACTTACATTGTTATTAAAATTCAATGGCACAGGACTAGACTTGTTTAAACATGAACAAGAGGAATATTTGCCATAATTTTTGAAATTTCTTGTACAAGGACATCTATTATTATTGTTGACCATATTAGAAGGATTTACCACATAATATCCTCTCCTCGATGATATTGACTAAACTTTTTTAATGAAATTTATCCAAAAACTTCAAAATTTCCTTACCAAATGCGGTAAAACTAATAAAATGATATAAATCAAAATCAAATCCACCTTCCTTACCATTTTACACTTCTAAAATGGTCTTCTTCTTCCGAACGGAACTAAGCAGAAGAATACATAAAGACTAAACTTTTACATGATTCTTACATCTTTCAAAAAAGTATGAATACTTCTTTAATTTTTAATCCGTTTTGACCGGCCTTAACTCAACACCGGGGTCGGATTACACTCGGGATTTACTCCAAATGCGTGAAGAAAAGAAAATTTTCACAGATAACCGGATACTTTTTGTGTTGTTCAACTGGTTCATAATGTTTAGCGTTCGGATTTACATCAAACAAACAATGGAATCGCAAGTGAAGCATCTTTCGGCCTAATATGGGAACAAAGAAAAAGGACGCAAGAATGTGGGTCAAGCAAAAAGTTTTTTAAGAACATAAGCTTTAGCGGTAGCCACAAATCAAATGGATGGTGTACGAGATAGTTCTTTCATTGATTGGACTGTGAGATAAGAATCGTTAGTGTCTTAGTTTCGGTTTCTGTCATAAGCAGATGGATAGAGTTTCATGAGTGAAATTGCGGCAAAGTTTTGACTGGTACGGCTTATTTTTTGGCGTCTATCTTAAAAAGAAAATAAAAAGTAAGGGTGAGAACAATGTCGTAGAGGGAAGAGTAGACTGGGGGGAGGGTGAGGTCTTTTTTGACCCACCGCAAATCATAACGGGTAACCTAATGATTTTTTTGGCCGGTAAATACTGGTATAACATAAGGGTATAACTGTCTATTGGGTCGCCAAAAATTTGAAATTTGTGAGGTTGTTTTTTAACACAATCGTCCTATTATATTTTTTCGATGTTTTTCAAACTTTTTGCGAGTTTAAATCAATCTTGCTGATGTCAAATTTCAAAATTGCGAGGTTGGGTCGCTAATGGTGACTGTTAAGGAGGCCTGAATACCAAAATACCGAAGGTCAAAATACAGAAAGGACAAAATGTAGAATCGGGACAAAAAGCAGAATGCCGAAATACAGAATGGACAAAATGCAGAATGTCAAAATACCGAAGGACAAAATACCGAAAGAAGAAGAAGATTTCTTGCGTTTTTGACGTCCAAATTTACATAATAAATGGATATCCATAAATTAAGTTCAAAATAAATATAATTATAGACAAAATTTTATTCATCACATAAACAAAAAAATATTGTTTACAAAATTGTTAAAACCTATAGTGATTTTCTTGATACTGTTCTAGCCATTTTTTAAAGTACCTTTGATTCTCTAAGTGATCTAGAGATGGTAAAGAATCATATTTGCGCTTCATAAAGCTTGGTGGTGAAGACATTTCTTTTTTTTTAGTAGGTTTGTCCCATTTCTTATATGAGGGATCTCTAAAATGCGAAATTACATTTTTTAAATTCATGCAAATGGGGTGAGGGGATTTGGATAAAAACATAAGGAGGGATCATTAGGTAAATTTATTCATTTCATGGATGGGTCGACAGATCCTGCAGACCCCCTCCCCATCCATGTAGCGCGCCACTGACAAGAAACCTCGCTTGGTGCAACATCCCTATGTCCAAGAGTCGAGGCCCGTAACTTAAACTTTTTCTCCCCATTTGCATTCAGTTTGTTTAAAAAAAATACTAGTATGACATGAGCTTTCACGTTCATATTGACTCTTGGCCATAGGGATGTTGCACCAAGCGAGCTTTTCTTGTCAGTGGCGCGCTATGGATAAGAAGGGGTCCGCAGAATCTGTGGACCCACTCAAATCCATGAAATGAATAAATTTACCTAATGATCCCTTCTTATGTTTTTGTCCAAATTGTAAAAATTGTATATGGGTTGGTAAAATTCAAAAGTGGAGCCCTTAAAAATGGATCTAGTGCCGCCTATGGGTGGCCCAAAAAACGGATTTTTGCGTGATTTTTTAAAAAGTTTTTAAGTTTTTTAAATTTTACCAAAATAACCGGCTCTAGTGCACTTTAGGCGACCAATGAGTTTTTAGGTGACCAATAAAAAAATAGGTGACCAATAAAAAAAATAGGTGACCAATAAAAAAATAGGTGACCAATCAAAAATTTAGGTTTTGTTTGGACGGTTAAACGACGATTGGAGGGTTAAACATCGATTGGACGGCTAAAGTGCAATAGAACCGTTATTTGACTGCAATATGAAAAAAATTATTTGGATATCTAATATTTGATTGGTCACCTAAATTTTTGATTGGTCACCTATTTTTTGATTGGTCACCTAAATTTTTGATTGGTCACCTATTTTTTGATTGGTCACCTAAAAGTTCATTGGTCACCTAAAAACTCATTGGTCACCTAAAAACTCATTGGTCGCCTAAAGTGCACTAGAGCCAAATAACCTTATGGGGTGTTTCTATACGAGAAATCGATACATTATCGAACCTTGAAGGCGCTTCTTTGATCATGAATTAGACTATTTTCGCTTCAAATACACGCCTCTTACCTGAATCAGGATCAAGAAGCGTTTTTAAGATTCAGAAATGCGCGCAATCGATTTTTCGCATAAAAAACACCCTATAGTTTATTTTGGTGATAAACCGGAGACCGAACGCTCTGTGGCGCTCGGTTTCGAGTAAACTCCTGCAGCGCTTGGCTTCGCTTTCATGATTCCAAACGGCGCTTTCGAGTGGTTCGCCCACATCTTTATAGTCATCTTGAAATTCATAAAACAAATTAGTCTGAGGGCCGCCACTAATACGTTCGGACGGCTCCCGAATGGACTTTAGCTCACTAATAACAAAACATCACTAATAGGCGTTCGGACGCGTTCAGAAACGTTCGGAAACGTTCGAATGCGTTCGGGCGCTCGTCCGAACGCGCCCGAACGTTTCCGAACGCGTCGGAACGTTTCCAAACGCGTCTGAACGCAATTAGTGATGTTATTAATGATAAATTAGTGAAGTCAAAAATTTCCGAACAAATTAGTGGCGGCCCTGAGGGCCGCCACTAATGAGTAACACGTATTAGTCTGGCTCAGACACTATTTGGTGTGACACGTTTATAACGTGAGAATTAAAAATCGATTTCTAATTTTTCCAGTAGGTTACCCCTCGAGATTTTGATGTCAATAGTTGTAGAATTTCGTCTTCTTCACAATGGTATATCGTGTGAAGGGTTTGGATCCCACCTTCAAACGTTAGTCCGCACAAACCGACAGACAGACATTACACGTTTGATATAAGAAGATAGTTTAAAAGGCTTGAAAATTTTGAAAAAATCGCAAATCAGGATTTTTGGGCCACCTTGTATTTAAAAAAATTATTAATTATGTTTATATCCTTACCGAAATCCAGGTAATGCTATACAAATTAATATCCAAGAAAATAGTAGAATTAAAATACCAAACACTCTGGTCATTCTTTATTCTTTAAACTACTTCCTCTTTTTTACTCCCCAATTTATTCTCTAAAATGATACTTGTAAGTGATATCATTAAAAATACTCCACTCAAAAAAACTAATTAAAATTTTCAAGTTCTAAAAGAAAAAATTATTCACGAATTTAATATATAAACAACATATGTAAATTAATTTAGGAAACAAAATTTGAACCTGACAAAATTTATGAATAACAATATTTGAAGAAAACCATGGTTTCACTGTTTTGCGTCACTTTGTAAATATGAATGGAGATTCTCGGAGTTTATTCTAAATTTACTCACAATATTCATTTGATTAGTGGCTTATTTACATAAACTTGCAAAATGGGAATTTTAGATAAAAATGTGTATAATTTTTAAATCTAGAGACCATTTTTTGTTTTAATGAATTTTAAAATAGTGCCATAAAGGAGAGAAAAAAATAGTTATAGCGTTTATTTAGGAAAATAGAAAGAAGGGTAATCATCATAAGAACTTATAGGAAATTTTAAAGTAGATGGATAAACTGGAAAAGGGTACAAGCACGTCTAGGTCAAAAAGGATGGTAAAAAGCGGAAAATCAACGATGCCTAAGGATATATTATTTGTTAATTTCAACACACACGACTTTATTGAAAATCAGGTCTATGTAAGAGCGCATTGCGACGAGAAGTCACGTTGCAACAAAAGGGATTTCGTTGCAACGATTCCGTTGCACGCGCTCTTACATGGCTCTTAAATGCCTCTTACATGAGTGGCACAAGAGATTTCAACTACTTACATACGAAGACCTAATTGAATTAGATAATGTTGCCTAATTCAATTAACATTTATTCATCGAAAAGATTAATTAATCATTAGAAAAATAAAAATTTTATCATGAAAATCTGGCCAATTCGACCCTTTTCTACGGTCCAAATCAAACAATTCTTTCAGATTCGAGTTCCCCATGTCGAAAAATCCCGAGTTTAAAAATCAGCCAATTTAAAAATTCGATTTTTACCTGGCCCTCCAAAGGGTAAAAATCGAAGAAAAAATTTTTTATTTCCTATTTCGATGACTTTAGTGTCAATCGCCTTCTCCCATCATCCTCTGCAGATTTTGTTTTGGCGTCTAGGGTTTAAATCAAACATTCCCGAGATCTATATACAAGCGCACAGACATTACACGTTTATAGTAATACGATAAATTT
>JAQGCP010000807.1:0-14640 GCA_034699885.1 Acrobeloides thornei | reverse complement strand
TAAAAAATGCTATATTTATTTTTTTCTAAATGTTCAAGGATTTTGAATTATTTTCTTCTCAATATACAGAATTTATTATTCCGAGAAAAAACTATCATCACAACTTTCGTTGTAATACACAAAACTTCAAAAATCGCCAACTTCACATGCAATTTTCTCAAAAACTACAAAAATCTATGCAAACATGGAATTTTTCGCCAATAGTCTGTGTATTGAAACGAAAACTGGCCCCGTTTCCAAACGGTGTCCGGAAACGAATTGAATTTGCCTGAATATTGACACGAAAACCCTGAATTTTACATTTTTTAAATATACTTAATTATTGGATGTATTTAAAAAACAAAGACGGCATTCTTTATAGCTAAGCGAGACGAACAAAACGACACAGAATTTATCCAATTTGATAATTGTTTTGGATTATTGACACGAAAACCCTGAATCAGAGTTTTCGTTTCAATAATCCAAAACAATTATCAAATTGGATAAATTTGGTGTTGTTTTGTTCGTCTCGTCGTGTGCCGGCTTTCTTTTTTAAATACACCCAATAATTAGGCGTATTTTCATAAAGGAATTTGTCAAAAAATTTAAAATTCAGGGTTTTCGTGTCACTGTTCAGACACATTCAACCCGTTTAAGCCATATTTTGACAGACTTTCGTCCATTTCTTCTACTTAGTAACACACAAGGAAACGCAGCAAAAAGCTTTGTGTGTTACTAATTAGAAGAAACGGACAAAAGTTTGTAAAATATGGCTTAATCGAGGTTGAACGTGTCTGAACATTGACACGAAAACCCTGAATTTTACATTTTTTAAAATTTCAAACTTTCTTCCGTTTCCAAAATTACAAACTTTTCTTCCGTTTCTTCTACTTAATACACAAGGAAGCGCAACAAAAAGCTTTTGTTGACAAACGGAAGCAAAAAAGCTATCGAAGAGATTAAACAAGGAAATCCGCTTTTCTTTGTTAAATTAGGGTATTTCGATACAATTACATTGCACTTTAATATATTTGCTAAACAATTACCCGAATCACTGCGTTTGATCGATGTGGTGTCAGTGGAAATCGTCACTGTGTCGGCTTCGACAATCCCAGCTTCCGAATTTGTTCGACGACGGCTATAGATGGATTCTCGAATACGATTTGGTAAATTATAGATGGATGGGATTTTCATTTTTCTATAAAAAGTTTGTAAGCGTAAACACTATATCCATGGTAAAGTTCCGCGCATGACCGAATGGCTAGGACGCTGGTTATTCATGTTATTTGGCACGGGTTCGATCCCACCAGGGCCGAAATTTTTATTTTAGCTAATCATAAAAAGTTGTAAACTCCTCTTAAAATTACATGATTCGATTCAGTAACCTCTCTCAAGAATTTTTTTGCCAACACGACCACGCAGGGATGCATTGAAAAGTATAAAACCAAACTCGATTTAGTACACCCTACTATGATTCGATTTAATAAATCCTCCTGGGGTGTCACTTTGCAATGCATCCCTGCGTGGTCGTGTTGGCGGAAAAATTCTCGGAAGGGGTCATTAAATGAAATCACTAATCGAGAGTTGACTGTATGCGAAAAATTTTCATGTAATTTTAAGGGGGGGGAGTTTTCAGATTTAAAAAAAGTGTCAGTTACATGGCAAAGTGTGAAGTGGCGCCAACTGCACGCATAAGGTCGAGGGTTCAATTCCGTGCAGAGCCATTTCTTTTTGCAGTGTTCAAAACCGATAAAAAATTTTGCCTAGGGGTATTTTATTTAAAATTTTTTATAAATTTTTGACACTGCAAAAAGAAATGGCTCCGCGTGGGATTGAACCCTCACCTCATGCGTGCATTTAGCGCCACTTCGCACTTTGCCATGTAATCGGCACTTTTTATTAAATCTCTCTGAGAAAAACGTTATATAACTTTTTGATTGATTCACTAAAATAACAAATTTCGACCCTGATGGGATCGAACCCGCGACAATAACATGAAAGACCAGCATCCTAGCCGTTCGGCTATGCGAGCCAAACTGAAGCTTTTCCATGAAATTGGGTTTATAAGATAGAAAAAAACAGTTCAAACACCAGAATTGTGGGCGATATTTACACCTTAAAAGTTAGAGCTACGCTTGAAGATTTCTTCTTCCTAATTCCTAACCGGCTTATTTCATAGACAAACAGTTCAATTTCACACCGTTTTGCAATGGATGAGAATGTCTAATATATATTGTGATTCATTACATATAAAACAGCTGCGAAAAGAACACCGAAATTTCCTTGACTCACTTTCGAGGCGACCATTAAAACATTTAAAAAACTTTCTTGAAAAAGCTTTCACAAATGTGAAAATTGAGATAGAAAAATATTGGGTTGATCAATAATTTTTCAGCTTTCATGTGCACGAAAATTGTTCATTTTCGCTTCAATACACCCATCTCCTTCCCTGAATCAGGATCAGGGAAGCATACGCGTGCGTTGCGTTGAATTTTTACGAAATTGACTCTCCTAGGATTTTTCTAGGTCAGGAATCGATTGCATGTATTCCCGAACCATGAAAATGCTAAGGAAATGAAAAGGAAATGCTTCCCTGATTCAGGGAAGGGGTGGTTGTATTGAAGCGAAAATGAACCAAAACTCTATACAGTGGATGTGGAAGAGCTTCCCAACCTAGCTGTTCAAGTTTCATCTTTGTAATCCGAGCCGTGTGAGGAGTAGTGTTGTCATACAAAAACAGAACTCGATTCTTATGTGGACGCTTTGTTAGTAACTCACCGAGCTAAGACGAACGGCATAAGTTGTTTTTAAAAATTCGATTCCCCAATCCCTATACCCCACCCCATATATAGGTAGGATTTATACTTCCGTCGTATCGCACGACGCATCGCAGAGCAATTATGTTTATAGTGCAAACAATTTGCGCGACCTTGTGACAACTAAGCCATTGCTTTGCCACTACACCACCGAGGCCTGTTGATGAAGAAGCGTTTTTTCAAACCAAGTTCTATCGCGCGACAAGTCGCTCGCACGATAAGTCTGTCGCGCGACAGACTATAAACACCAACTCGCGACGCATCGCGCGACACAAAAGCACTGTCGCGCGAAAGACTATAAACGCCAACTCGCGACACAAAAATGCACTGTATTGCTAGAATCATTTCGAGTTGAATTTTTCAGCTATGACCACTTTTATCTTTTTTTTATAGAATACAAAAGAAAGTTAGATGTATTTGAAAATGTGAAAGATTCGAATCAAGTTCATTGATCATTTTCCCCATAATACGTTTCCAACAAGCCCTAAAAAATTTTTAACGCTATTTTTTATAAGACTTGCCCATCAATCCACCACCACCATACGGATAGCCCATGCCATATCCACCCATCATCGGGTAACCCATGCCATATCCACCCATCATCGGGTAACCCATTCCATATCCACCCATCATTCCTCCATATCCTCCATATCGCTTTGCTCTTAGACTAAAATTCGTATTTTATTAGCCAATTTTGAAATATGTTCCGCCCAAAGTCCTAAAGGGCCCACTTTGGGACCCAAAGGACCCCGGACCCCATTTGGGTTCTGGACCATGAACTCAACTGGGGTACCGGACCCTGGACCCATGGGTCCTTGAGTCCCGGGACCCTAATGGGGTCCTTTGGGTCCCGGATCCAAGGGACCCACTTGATCATATTTTTTCTATTTTAAACCGCAGAAGGTCATTTCAATAAGTTTTTGCTTTTTGATAAATTCGACAGCAATATAGAAATTTTTATTTATTTTTGAGTCAAAAATAAATAAAAATTTCTATGTTGACTGACTTGCTGTCGAACTGATCAAAGAGCAAAAACTTATTGAAATGACCTTCTGCAGTTTAGAATTGAACAAATATGTTCCAGGGGTTCCTTAGGTTCGGGACCCGAAGGACCAAGGACCCATTTGGGTCCGTGACCCGACTGAGTCCCGGACCCAATGGGTCCGAGACCTATTGGGTCCTGGACCCGAGGGTCCTCGTCATCAAATCGTTATTACTCAGAAAAGCAGTAAAACAAATCGGTGATTAACTTACTGAGCAAAATTTTCCTTGATTGTATCATGCCTTAACTGAATATTAGCCTCGCAAAATATTAATAATGAAACCAGAAAAAGTATCACTACCTTCTTCATAGTTTAGAAATGAACAAGAACCACAACAAAATTGACTTTGTAGACCAAAATTTGATCTGAAACTGACCGGTTTAACTTTCTTTTGTGTAATTCGACGAACTTTTTATTCCGTCACCCATATCAATCAAAATCATACGATTTTTTGGTGATATTTTAATCTGCTTTTTTTCATTTTTGCATTTTTATGGGTCTAGGTTTTTTTATAGACCTGTTTCGGCGAAAGAGCCGAAACTAGCACACCGAAGAAGTAAATGCGGTAAAAAGAAAATAACAAGTAAATTCGCAGAGAATGCAAGAGAAAAAGCTTTAAGAAATCGAAGCCATTTAAGGAAGTTTACAAGTCAAACAGTTGTTGGCTGCAATAGAGCAGTGGGTTAAGCGTAGACGCCAAAAAGGAAAGCAGAAACCAACAGTGAAGGTTCAATACAGGGCAGTCCAAGAAACTTTTGCGAAAAAAATTAAGATTAGCAACTTAAAATTACAACGAATCAGTATTAATCTTGTAGCCTGGAGTTTATGCTATGTAGGGAACAGTTGTTAAGGGGGCTCTCTCGTGACAACATCTTCGATAATTTTAGTTCTGTATGGAAAGAGGTTGTCGGGAGAAAACGAAGGGAAGTTGATGAGAAATTCACTGCCAACTTGAAGCCATCATATAGGCCCAAAGGTGATAACATCTTTGGTACTTTTGGGGATATATGGCGAGATGTGGCAGGAAGAAAAAGACGCCACACTGGTGAGAAATCCACTGCCAACTCGAAGCCATCACATCGACCAAAAGGTGACAACATCTTTGATACTTTCGGTGATGTTTGGAGAGATGTTACCGGAAGAAAATACAGATAAGAAGTTTTATTCAACTTTTTTAACACTTACAATGATTTTTTTATCAATAAAAAAATTCTCCTAATTTTTGTTTGCCATCAAATCATTGTAGTTGTTGGGCACACAATAATCGGTTTCGACAGCCTTTGACTAGCAAAGTACCAGATTCGAAGGTTTTTGACTAGAAAATTGATAGGACATACCGTTTTATTTTGAAACAAACAATGAACAAATATTTTAAAACAAGCCTAAGCCTAGGCTTAGGCTTATACAGATCACCAATTCTATGATTGCACAATTTATAGACTAAACAATTCACCAGCACTTAGAAAAAAATATGACCATAAAAAGTTAAGAATGAGATCAAAAATACAAATAAATTTAAAAATATTGAAAATGGACTTTTGATTCCCTGAATCAGGGAAGCGTTTTTTCGCTTCGAAAATTTCAAATTCGGTCAATCAAAAAATTTGCTATTCTTTCTTCATATTCTGTTTTTCAGTTAAAGCAAAGTAGACTCCTCGTCGTTTAATCAGTTCTTCATGCGTGCCTAAAAATAAAAACAATTATCAACTTAGATAATTTTGTTGTCATTTTATTAGTTTCGATTTTAAAAAAACGCTGTATTTCTTTTTTTAATTAAACCTAAACATTTTAAAAATTTTAAGCAAATTCAAAAATTAATTTCCCGTGCAGGCTCTTCGTTTCAATATTCAAACTCGTTTGAAAATTTTTTATTTTGCTTATAACTTTTTACGGTTAGAGTTTCAAGTAATACCGTAAAAGCAAAAAATACTCAAAATTTTGTGCTCTTTCACATGGAATCAACTTCCCAAAAAGTAGACGGGTCATTTTTAAGGACATTTGTGCTGACTTTACCAAACCCCTAATTCATACATTCAACAAGAATTCGAGTGTAATTACTGGTGACCAGCCATTTTATAATCAGATTGTTGGAAGAACCAATGTGATTCTGATGGGAGACAGCCTCGGGGGTTTGTTATTAAAATACAAAAAAGTCTTAGCTACTACATAATAGGGGGGAGGGCCACCCATGTGAAAAAATTTTCAAAATTTTTTTCTGAAAATGTAAACCGAATTTGACATTTTCGAAGCGAAAAAACGCTTCCCTGAATCAGAGAAGCGTTTTTTCGTTTCGAAAATGTCAAATTCGGTTTCCCCGCATGTTTTTATCCTAGAGGGGTCATTTCCAGAAAAAAATTTTTGAAAATTTTTTCACGTGGGTGATCCTCCCTATTGTGTAGTAGATCTATTTCATGGCGTACCAAAATGCCGAAAAAGTGGAGCAAAGGGTCAAAATTACAAAAAAGTTGAGCCAAAAACGATTCAGCTGGATATCCCCAGAACCCAATGATATGGTATTGAAGCTCTCGGTGAGCTGAGTCGTGTGGCTCAACTATTTTTGTTGTAATTTTAACCCTTTGCTCCAATTTTTCGGCATTTTGGTACGCCATGATTTGTGGCATAGCCAACTTTGACACGACACATTTGACACGACGTATTTGACACGATTTTCGTGTCAATAATTAAAACGTGTTTAATTGCCTGATTTGCAAGAATTTTTGTTTATTGAAACGAAAATCGTGTCAAAGTTGGCTATGGCCTGATTTGTTAGCTATACTTCTAAAGAAACTATTTTTTTAGACATTCACATGGACGTTGGAGTTGAGCACGAAGGTGTCGCCTTGAAAATTGGATTTCTAAATATCAATTTTGATACCTTATTACCCAAATACCTTGACAGCTACGACATTGTACTAGTTGATGATCAAACCATGGAGATTCCATTAAACATTTTAGACCATTTGCGCAACTCGGCTTTTATTGGAAGCCGTTTATGTAAGCTGTCTTTTTGTTTCTATCACTAGCTTCAATTTTAGCACTAACATGCCATGAAGAAGCCGAGAAAGAAGACGTGGTAGGAGTCGAATTGGAGGAAGAAGAGGAAAAGGCTGCGGTTGAAGTCATGGCTTAGGTTAAAGAAATTTTGGAGCTGCGTCAAAATGAATATTTTGTCATTCTTTGGATTTAGAAAAAATGATTTTATAGTCTTTGAATATTTCGGGTTTATAAGTTGTACCCGCTTTCGAGTTTCATCCGACTCTGAGTCGGATATCCGATTTTGAGGACTCTACACCTTATATACCCTGTACTAATCCGTCTTAAATCTGGTACCCCGATTTGGGTGAAACTCGAAATCGGGTATAACATATATCAACTTGCTTTTTGAAACGTTACCAAATCGTAGATCTTATGATCTTTTGCCAATCGTTTCAATAAACACGATTTCATTGAAATTCAGGCAAAAAATTTTTTAATTTTCCTGAATTTCAATGAAATCGTGTTTATTGAAACGATTGACAAAAGATCAACGGTTTGTTAAAGTTTCAACAACAAAGTTTAGCCATGATCACATTTATTCTCTTTAGCCTATTCTTAATTCTGATGGCCTAGTAAATTTGTTTTCTATTAATTCTGATAGCCTAGTAAATTTATCATCCTATGATCTATTTTGACTATATATTCTTTTACACTTAATTTTTGGTTCTATTTTCGTGCCATATATTTTTAGTTTAACTACAATTTTGTGCTTTATAGATACGGTGCCTATGGTCGGTGTCAATCCTCGTTGTTTCTACAAACGCGTGATTGCGAAATCTGCAAATTTGAATTCGCGGTTTATCGAAACGAATTGCCTGAATGCTGTATTGTAATCGGGGAAAAATCGTATTTTTGCCTATGATTTTTTGTTGTAGATCGATTGTACTCACGAAGAGCAACAAAATGAGTGGTTGAAGTTCATATCACAGATACGGGGAAATGTGTAAAATATGCCATTTTTCAAATTTTATAACACACTTACCCGTAGCTGTTATATGAACTTCAACCACTCATTTTGAAGCTCTTCGTGCGTACTCGATCTACAACAAAAACCATAGACATAAACACGATTTTTCCCCGATTACGATTACAATACACTTGGCGTCATTCAGGCAGTTCGTTTCAAGAAACCGTAAATTCAAACTTGCAGATTTCGCAATCACACGTCCGTATAATAAACAACGGAGATTGACGCCGACTATATTCTCACTTATATATTTTTTTCGTTTCTTATTTTGTCTGTAGATTCAGTTGTAACAAATCTAGTTTTCTAGTTTAACTACAATTTTGTGCTTTATAGATACGGTGCCTATTCTCACTTATATATTTTTTTCGTTTCTTGATTTTGTCTGTAGATCAGATTATGACGAATCTAAATTATGCAACAAAAAATACCCATTGTTTTGTTTTTTGTAGGAAACAATTTTCTAGCGACTTTAGCTACATCTGTATTTAATGGTGTTTAAAAGCATCTCGTGTAGCTAACAACCTGGGGCTTGTGCTTTCCTGGTGAAAGATACAGTCCCCGGGAGCGAGAAAAAAGTTTCTTCATTAACGCTAGACAACCTTCCTCAACTTGAGAAAGGTCAAAAGTGACTTAAAACACTGTTTCTTTATGCAAAGCAGGCTTTGTCAGATATTGCAATTGTGAATAAACTAGTTCAATCTAATCCACATTTTATACTAAAATGACAAGAAAAGTTGGTGAGCATCATGAATATCAAGTTAGACAAACACATTTTTTTATTTGAGATGTACGCCTTGGAGTACAAGATCGCCTTCTATTGTGAGCTTATCGATTCCTCTTGGGTTGATTCTATGGGCAAAGCTTCCACATAGGCAATCGTCGATATAAATCTGTATAACAAAATTTAGTTTTCCTTATAAAAATGGTAGAATTTTTACCACAAACTTATTTTCTTCACCATAAACGAGCAAATCGAAATTCTTCTTTCTTTTAAATGGAAAAGCTTCGCCTTCTAGCTTTTCTTCCGTGCCCCAGTTTTGCTCTGCGCGGGTATTGCATATAATTTTCTAGAATAATTTTTTATGTTAACTTGTTGTGCTTGTGTGCATACTTTATCTGGAAATCTGGCGTGTATTCTAAAAGCAATATCAGGTCCATTGTGGAAATCAACAAAGAATTGTTTGGCTTTCTTTTTCGCGAATGCTGATACGTAAAGTTTCCTGCCAGGGTAAAAGTTCCCAGGGATATCTGCGGCGTATGGGACTGTCTAAAATATGATATACATCTGTTTGCCGCTGAAAGTTTAAAAAAGTGGGTACTTCATAGTGTAGTGGATAAGGAGGTCGACAAATTAAGCAACGTTGGGATCGTAGGTTCGATGTCTGGTGGGTAAATCTTTTGATTTCAAAAAAATTTTTGCAAAAAGTGGAGCAAAATTTTTTTGAAAATCAAAAGTTTTATCTTAATGGGAATCGAATTGCGGGCCCAGCGTTGCTTAACTTGCCAGATCGAATGGTCGGCTTCCTTAACAACTACACTATGGAGTACCCACTTTTTTTAACTTTCAGCATGAAACGGAGTATAACTCATAACTAGTCATGCTCAAAGTTACAAAAAGATACAAGCCTTTTAACCCTGAAATATGCGAATTTTGATCATAGTATAATTTGTGTTGGCAAAGGTATTAATTTTTCACCACCATGATATATCAATTTTTTACCATTGCCACACGAAAAAATTATAATGTGAGCATTGAGAGGCCGATGACACGAATTTTCACTTGTTGAAACTTTGAGCATCACTACTCAAAATAATAATTTTTCTGACATACATAATATTTTCCTTCCCATGAGACGGAATACAGTTCAATAGATCCATTTATATAAATATGGGTAATTTTGTGCAAAGGCAAGTAATAAGAGAACTTGGCGACTAGTTTATGCTCAACAAAAACCTAAAAAATCTTTCGATCATTCTACTTTCTTCCATTTAGTCTAATTCACCTCGAACTCTTCTTCATGGCATCTTATTCGAATATCAAATTCTTCTCCGGCTAACCATTTTTGTTTCACTTTGCCCTCTCTAAAAAGAATTGATTTAATATTGTACATAAAAAACGACAGAATGAAGAAACAGACAGTTTGGTTTTTATAGTCCGTTTCAGCTCCAACTATAAAAAAAAGCTGGACCCAAAATTCAAAATACGAAGTCGGAATCCAAGTTAAGCAGCGTTGGGCTCGCAGATTCAACCCCACTAGGGCAAAAATCTTGATCTACAAAAAATTTTCGCTCCATTCTTTGTAAGGAAATTTTTTTGTATATCGAAATTTTCGCCCTAGTGGGATCGCGGGCCCAACATTGCTTAACTTGCCAGGGATGCTAACTTCAGACTTTGAATTTTGGATCCAGCTTTTTTATAGTTGGGGCTAAAATGGACTATACAATTGAATTTGCAAACGCCGGTTATTTTCCGAACGACCCAATACAACAGTGGTATAAAAACCAAACGCAGTCCAGAGGGGGTGCGTGAAGTTATTTTATAGACTTACTTTCCCCATTCACCTTCTATACAAGCATTTAAGTGAATTTTCTTTCCTTTTAAATCTGCGCGGAAACAAAGCAGTCGGTCATCGAGAGTGGTCGTTTCTTCATCCAACTCTACTCGAGGTCCATTCGTGAGATTGATCACAAACTCGTTTCGTGCTGTAAAAAAGTTTTATCTTTCTTTGTATGGCGAGAAGTAGCCAGCACATTTTCGGATCAGTAAAATTTTTCAAATTTTTCGATTCAAACGCAAAAATCAAAATTTGAGGAGGGGTCTAATTGAGCTGAAAAATATGCCATCTTTTATTAAATGGTATATTTTTGTTGTTGTTAAATATTTGTCTAAAACATACTTATAATAAGCCCTCTGACAATAACCGATTGCCCAGGTTGAAGCTGATTACCTTCCAACTTCGACAAATAGGGTACCGGCTAAATTCTACAAATGACTACAATTTCCTTATTAAAAACTAGGGTAGATGGGATCCCGAAAACTGTAGGGTCGGGTAAGGGATCGCGCAGGGTAAGGAGTAAGAGATCTTTCATGGAAGGAGAGAAAAATTATTTTAAATCCAATGATCCCCCATTACGATTTTTCAACCAACTGTTCATTTTTCAGTAAAAATGTCCAAAATTTGCTATTCGCTCACCAAAAATTTTCATATTCTGAGCATTTTCAGTTTAAAAACAAGCGTTTTTCAAAAAAATTTCGTCTGCGGCGCTGTTTTTGTATTTTGATTTCGAGATAAAGCTCGAAAATCACAGATTTTGTGAAAAAGAAACACATATGATTCCATCTACCCTATTAAAAGACTTACAAAACTGTTATTTCTGCCAGTAATGGAATCTTTTTTGGTCACCTTCTTCCTGTGTAGTCCAAATATTTTTCTTATAATCGCTGCCATTTTGGAAATTTCTAAAGTTAACAAATTTAAACACGAATAAAAATTTTGCCATAAACAAGTTTTCTCGATTTTAAAAGTGTAAAAATGTACACGGCCAATAGGGTGTTTCGAAAACAAGAAAAGTAAGATGAAATTATCAAATGTTTCGACTGGTAATTTTCTTTTTGTTTTAATCATTGCGGGATGGGACGTGCTTTCGTTAGTGCAAAACAAACCGGACTCAAGGACAACAATTATCATTTAATTGAAGAATGCCTAATTTGGAAGGGGGAAGGACTTTTGAGCCTTCACATATGCGCATCTGACATTTGCACTTTTACATTTTCGCCCCTACATATGCATGATGAAATGTCTCGACTTAAAGCTTAAGCCTAACAATTTTCGATATATTGCTAAGCCATAGCACAAATCTTAAAAATATAATTTAGAAAAATTGAAACTTAAAAAATACAAAAAAGATAAGTAAAACTTGCGGTAAAATGGAATAAAATAAATTCGTTCAACAAAAACTGAACTAAAATTACGTTTATACATGCACGGACCTCGATTCGGCTTGCGCGCTACCCCTCCCCCCCAATTGATGGGGGAGTGTACACTTCGACTTACGATCCTGTAAGTGACTATCTTAAAGTGCAGTAACTCCGAAAAATTTTCATATGAAATCATGGGAATAAGACTCACACACACAGTTCTTGATGAGATTTTTTTAAATCGTGTGAGCCTGGCTAGAGGTCAGCTGTATTTGCACAATCCGTGTCAATCCCACAACTTAAAAACACGGTCCAGCGCCGAAAACTGTCACACTGAGGTGACACCAACAGGAAAGTACACACAAAAGTGCGCGTGAATGAAAATATTTCAAACAACAACTCCAAAAGGTGCAATTATTCGACCATCGCCTCTTGTCAAGAGTTATTCGATTCTCAACACCACTCGTCGAGAATTAAGATATAAGTGGAGAAATCGCGTTTTAAACGGCGAAAGTGTTATATAATGGATATACAGGGTGGCCCCAAAAAATGAGATTTTTGCGTTTTTCCGCAAGTTTTTTAGATTTTCACCAAAATAACCGTATGGTTTTCTATGCGAGAAATCGATTACGCGCACGAAAAAATCGTGAAAACGCTTCCCTGATTATGAATTATTCTATTTTTGCTTGATTTTTTAAGCAAACTTTCGCAAAATAGGCTAATTCAGGGATGCCTTTTCAGGGGTTGATCGACAAGTTCCGAATTTCGGTCTGATTGGCACGCGGCTACACGGGCAGGCATTGTCGAAATTCTCCACCGAAGACGTCGATCGCTCCTCCACAGGGCACTTCGGGAATTTTCTGCAATTCTCGGAGCTTAGTGTCGATATTCTCCATTCCATACCGCGGTAGCATAGGGCTTCGTTCAGGAAGAAAACGTCGATCGCAGCCAAATTGTCCTTTTGCAGTTCTTGTCTTGATTCGGGATTCAGTCAGGTCGAAGCGGCACGTCCAGGGCGAAGGTCTTGTGTGCAATCATTCCTAGCTATTCCACTCGTGGCCATGTTGCGCACTTGCATTCCTCGCGATCGCAGTAGATAGTAGAGCGTCCGGAACATGCATGACTTGCCGGTACCTCTAGGGTCGTCGATGAAGAAGCATCTTGTGAAGTTTGGGAGCTATTTCAATTGTTGACTAGAAAATAAAATGATTAGTATAACTTTTTGACAGATAATCACATGAACAGTTAGGTTTTTTGAAGGATAAGTATATAGTTTTAAAATTAAGCAAACTAGTCAGTATGTTTTATTTCGAGTTATAAGCTACACATTCAAAAAACATGGGTTTTGAGGTCAAAAAATACCCAAAGCACGGTCAAGGAATTTTTTTGAATTTTTTGAGTGTGTTTTTTGGATTTTTTAGCCAAAATTAGCTCTAGAAAGGTCATTCTTAAACAAATTTTCTACTCGACCATACTTTGGATGACCCCTTTTTGAAAAAGAGATCTTATTTCACAAGCTATTTTCGCGGATTGCTCATGTCAACGACTGAGAAATCCGCGGAATGTGATGAAAAAGCCCACACAGCACGCTTAGACAAAAACATGCAAGAACCGGAAATGACACAAACGAGTCATCTGAAGAAAGATCAAGTCCAATTTTTTGCCCCCAAAGGAAGCGGATCAAACAAAAATCAATCTGCGACCAAAAAAGAACGCAAGTTACATTATCCAGCGCAGTTTTCAAAAAAAAATTGTCTAACTTTGTCAACCTTAATAACACAAAATGAAAATTTCGAATTGACCATCAGTATGAGGCTTGATCTCTCTCCAAATCCCGAGAAGACATGGGCAAATCGTTGAAAAGTGCTGTTGATCGCGCACGAAAATAGGAGAAAGTAAGTGCGGTTCTTCTTTCCATGTTTGTTTGTTTATTTATTCGAGGTGGAATTTGCAGCCGCAAAAATCGTACGGAAAATGTTTCAAACGAGAGAAAAACGAAAAACGCCTCTACTCCGACTATGATTTCAACGTATTAGCAAAATGATTGGTTACAATGCAGGCAACGGAACAAATAAATATAGACAAGTCCATAAATCAACATGAAACGCGAGAAAAAAAAACAATAATAAGAGTATAGGGTGATTCCAAAAATGGGAATTTTGCGATTTTTTCAAAAAACTTTTGTTGTTTTCACCTAAAATAACCCCATAGGTGGGTTTCTATGTGGGGAATCGATTGCGCGCATTATCGAGCCTTGAAAATGCTTCCTTGATTCAGAGAAAAGGCATGTGTATTGAAGCGAAAATAGGCTAATTCGTTGTCAGGGACGCGTTTTCAAGGTTTGTCAATGCGCGCAATCGATTTCTCGCATAGAAAAACCCACCTATAGGGTTATTTTGGTGAAAATTAAACTTGAAATTTTTTGAAAAAATCGCACAAAAATCACAAAGTTCTCATTTTTTCGAATCACCTTGTATAAGCAACGACAAGACAATAAGTTTTTTCGTTATAATAAAAATTTTTCGAAGAGATCTTCGAGGCATAATAAATAATGGAATTATCATGGAGTGGAAAAAGAACAGCTGTTGTCTTTCTTATCCTATATACAAAGTATGAAAAATACACTCAAAAATTCTTTTCGAACTAATTTTTGATTTTTTTATTTTTACGGAATGTTCTGAATCGTTATAGTTTTCGAGAAAATTGCGTTTGAATTTTTGAATTTGTGTACATGTTTTCGTTGTAATACACAAATTTTTTTGAACTTTTAAATCGATTTTTAAACATTTTCATAAAATGAACATTGTAGCAATTTTTTATAGCTAAATGAGGCGAACAAAATGACACCAAAATTATCCAATTTGAACATTGTTTTGGGTT
>JAQGCP010000806.1:0-14642 GCA_034699885.1 Acrobeloides thornei | reverse complement strand
TTTGTGTATTACAACGAAAACATGTACACAAATTCAAAATTTCAAACGCAATTTTCTCGAAAACTACAACGATTCAGGAGATGCTGTAAGAACAAAAAATGCCACATTTTTCATGAACTTTCCGAATATCAAAAAATGGCAACTTTTTTCCCATTGGACTGGTCCTTGAAACTTTTTTAATAAACTTACAATACAATCTCGAAGGTGATCAGCACACCATTCGGCCATTTTCTTTCTCTCTTTATGTTACTAAAATGATTTTTCAGAAAATCTACAATTTGCGCACTATTGAATCACGCGTAAATTTTAGGTCAAGACACAGATGGGGCTACATGTTAGGCACATGCATGAAATTTTGTAGACCTCAAATATGAGCGTGAACTTTTTTGTCATTAAGACCAAAAAGCGCACAGAAGACCTTGAATAATTTAGAACTTGAATGGGGTCTTTTGAGTCAATGAGGCGTACATGCGGTTTGAAGGAGGAGGAAATTTAATGGTTTTTGTTATATCTGTCTCGACTTTTGATAATTGGCGTTTCGATTTCTTAGACTACATTCTCTTTCTACTTCCTCATTTTTATGTTAAACATGAAAATTACTATAAGGACTCGAAAATTTTGGAGTATTCTCTTCTTCACTATTCTATATTTTCCACTAGCTATTTGTAAGTTAGAGGCGAAAAAACAAAAGTAAGTATATATATTTTTTGGAGCTACTACAACACAATGGGGGGGGGCATCCACGTGAAAAATTTTTCTGGAAATGACACTTTTATGAGTAAAAACATGCCGAGAATCTGAATTTGAAATTTTCGAAGCGAAAAAATGCTTCCCTGAATCAGGGAAGCATTTTGTATTGAAGCAAAAACCACATTTTTACGACTTTTCGCTTCAATAGACAAGTCTTCCCTGAATCAGAGAAGCGTTTTTTCGCTTAAAAAATGTCAAATTCGGATTTCCCGCAAGTTTTTACCCCTAAAAGTGTCATTTCTAGAAAAAATTTTCACGTGCGCGCATTTCCGAAGCGTGAAAACGCTTTCTTGACCCTGATTCAGGGTAGAGGTGATTTTTTTGAAGCGAAAATAAACTAAAATTCAGATTTTCGTCGGAAAACCGGGATTTTCCATGCTGGGTAGGGAATTGTTTGTGCGCATTGCCGAGACATGAAAATGCTATTATGATCTTGATTCAGGCAAGGGTGGGTGTTTTGAAGAGAAGATTAGCGTCCAAATGATTGCAAATTCGTTTTCGACGAACCGACTAAAATTCGCATATTAATTTGAACGTCGTCTCGACCGTTTTCCTGCTAAAAAAGGAATTCGCAATCATTTGGACGCTAATTTTCTCTTCAAAACACCCGCCCGTCCCTGAATCAGGATAGTATTTTCATGTCTCGGCAATGCACGCAAACAATTCTCTTCATGGAAAACTCTAGAGAGCCGGTTTTCCGACGAAAATCCGAATTTTAGTTCATTTTCGCTCCAAAACTATCACTCCTTTTTTCCTGAGAAACAATCAACTAGGCGCAGATTTAAAAAGAGATTAAAGTGGTTTTAACCGTTATTAGTATAACAAAAAAGACTAAACACACAGACTCTTTATACGAAATCAGTCAAAATAAAATATGTAGGCAGACAAAAATTTGAAAAAAATAAACATGGAAAGAGGAACTTTGCAGTCGAAGAAAAGGGGTTGTTGTTTACAACGCGTGCTAAAATTGAGTATGGACAAACGTGATCGACTAACAACACACACGTGCAAAAAAGATACGAAATGACACACATACACAACATCTAAAGAGCCGAAGGTCAAGAAAACAAATGGCCTACATATGGAAAAATGGATAATAACCACTGATTATTTTTTATATATATTAGGGCACTAAGATCATCGAACACATCTCACAATTAAAAAAAAATTACAAGATTTTTATTTTGTCAGGCAACTTTTTATCGCAATAATACGGGGGAGGCAATTGCTCCCCCGTTGCTGAAAAAAATGAAAAAGTTTTTCTAATGGTCCCCCTATGTTTTTGCCCAAAAAAATTTTGGTACTTGTGCACTATCCCCCTCACTAGGGATGGGAGGGGGGATTCTGCATAAATTTATGCACTATCCCCCGACTGAAAACAAAAACAAATCAATTTTTCATCTTTTTTAGGCTTTGGTTTAGGCCTAGGCCTTAAACTGAAAAAAGGCACTATAACTTTTGCGACATAGTTTTCGCCAGGGTTGGGATTTCCCCGGGGAATCTGGAGAATTCTGGGGAAACCTTTTTTTAACCAGGGAAATCTTTTTCCCCAGAATTACTTGGTTTAAAAATCTTCCCTCCCTCAAACTTGATTCGGTGGTGCAGTGACAAAGCAGCGGCTTCGTGTCACAAGGTCGCGGGTTCGAATCCCGTTTAGAGCTAATTTGGTTCCAAATTAGCCAATTTAGTTTAAGGGAGGAAAAATTTTCAAACCAAGTAATTCTGGGGAAAAGATTTCCCCAAAATTCCCCGGATAAATCCGGATTTATCCAATTTTCCCGGAACCGGATAATTCTATTTCCCAATCCTGGTTTTCGCCACGTAACTTTCGTGTCAAAAACATTTAATTTCAGACTAATTGAGTTGCCTAATTTGCAATAAATATGTACATTGACACGAACGTGGCGAACATGAAACGTGGCGAAAGTTATAGTGCCAAAAAACATAGTAAAATTTTTGTCCTTTTTACAAAATTTTAGAAAAACCTTGAAAATCATCCGCCCATCTCTATTTGCGTAACAAAAAATAATCATCTCTACGCGAAATTTAAAACCTCACTCACTCACTTTTTTAAGGAAAAGCACGTTGCCTTAAAGTTATGGTAAAATCATCGAGTAAATAATCTTCTTATCAAATCATAACAAATGGTTAAGCCATTATTAAGCCAAAACATATTTCAAAACAAAAACAATTTTATTTTGAAGGTCTCTCTTCAAATAATTTTATAAGCCATATTTTTGAAGGAGCAATTTTTTAAGGCGAAACAAAATAACTGAAAAGGTGTTAACTCTGAAGAAAATATCGTGTATACAAGCTAAAAAATATTTAGCAACCATGGCCCAGGGGTTGCGCTGAATATTTTCATCTATAACTTTATTATTTTCAGGGCATTTGGTTGTAATGTATTAGATCATATTGCTTGTGACGAGCTATGCAAAAGCGATTCTTATTGGTATGGACATTGCAGTGTTTGGGATGGAATGAATTTCCAATGCAAATGTTATGAATACAAGAAACCATTGGATGGATCTGTATGCGCGGGTTCCCAAAGTTATTGTATGGAAATCTGCCAAAAAAAGGTGGGCTTTATGTATTTTTGTTTTCTTTTAGACTGCGTTCAAGCATGTCAAAAAGTTGTCAAAAAAGTTTAACTTTGCCTGATTTTCAATAAAATCGTGTTTATTGAAACAATTGGTCATGAAGCATAAAATTAGGCAACAAATTTTATGCTTCTCGACCAATAAAATTTGTATGATTCATGACTAATCGTTTCAATAAACACGATTTTATTGAAAATCAGGTAAATTTAGACCTTTGACAATTTTTTTACATGCTTGAACACAGCCTTAGAATTACTTTTTAGAAGGACGGTGGATATTGTTATCCGCAAGCAAGTTCAACAAACCCTAAAGGAATACCTCAATGCAAATGTTTTGAAAGGCTTCCTGACATTGGATTTAGTGCTGTGTAAAATAAATTCGAATATGACTATGTTTATAATATTTTCGCGTGAATTGTTTTAAATGGTTTTAACTACAGATCGAACGAAAAATAAAATTTTTTTCAAAAATTTTGATTTTGAACGAAAAATTTTGAGAAAATCAAAATTTTGATTTGAAATAGTCGATCCAAATTTTTAAAATGGTAATTTTTGACTAAAATTTCTTTTATTAAAAATTATTTATTCAAACAACTTCAAAAAAATAATAAAATAATCACAATGGAGTAACCACAGACAAGACAGATAAACTCGAAAATAACAAAAAGCACAAATTGATCATGAAAAATAAGAAAGACGAATAAAAGTAAAATCATCTCACGGCATTCTTCTTCACGTAATCCATAAAATCGTTGTAATCATTTAACAATATCTGAGCGGCACCCAAAATTTCGGCAATCTTTTCTTTAAATGCACTGTTGAAGTTGGAGACTTCTTTGACAGGATCCAATGTGAGCGATTGAAACAATTCCGGATCCGGCTCCGTTGGTGGACCAAACAGCATTTCCATAGCATCTTTATCGTATTCAGGCAAGTCAATGTTTCTCGCAGAGAATTCGGTATTGCCACTCGCGGCTTTTTCAAGTTCCATTCTTATTTGGTCAATCTTTGAGTAAAGTTCGGATACTAGAGATTTTTCAGGAAGGCTAAAAAAGATCTTATATAAAAATTAATGAATATTTTTCTAGGGATTCGAGTGTGAATTAGAGGTAGGGACCGTCATGGGTTAATAGGGGTAGTCGACTCTTATTCGTGATAAGGTTCGGATCCCATTTTGGAATTTTGATACTGGGAACCAGGGTTTATAAAAAACCTACCTATCTAAAGTATGCTTCGCTTTTTGAAGCTTACGTAGAGAATTGATCACATCTTTTTTCAACGTATCGGGGAGCGTCAAATTCGCCAATAATGCATGTCCATGATCGTCAAAGGCTTCTCTGAAGTTATGCTTGAAGATATCAAACTAAAACACTAATAATAAACCAACAATTTTCATTACGAAAAAAAGACCTGCTCTCGACGAAAACTGGAACCATCTATAATTCTATCTGTATCTTGTCCACTAGTATCTTCAAAACATTCAGCCATGTTTCTGAAAAAACAGATTGATCAAATTTTAAAAAGTTAAATGAGCAATTAAAGTGGTTTTGACCAAGATTACATATGTTTACAGGGAGTAAAAAAATTGGAATTTGGGCGATTTTTTCATGTTTTTTCGACTCGAAACTTTTTTCAAAAATGATTCTATTAGGGTTAATTTTATGCGGAGAATCGATTGCGCGCATTCCCGAAGCTTGAAAACGCTTCTCTGATCCTGAATCAGGAAATCAGAGTATGTATTGAAGCGAAAATCGAAAATTTTTAGATTTTCTGGGAGTAAAATTACGCGGGAAATCGATTGCGCGCATTCCTTGAAAACGCTTCTCTGATCCTGAATCAAAGAAAAATTGATGTACTATAGCAAAAATTGGTCATCGCTTCAATAAACACACCTTGAATCAGGATCAGAGAAGCGTTTTCAAGCTTCGGGAATGCGAGTAATCGATTCCCCGCATAAAATTACCCACAGAAAGATCATTTTCAGGCAGAAAATATAAAAATTTTCGATTTTCGCATCAATACACAAACTCCGATTCCCTGGTTCAGGGTCAGGGAAGCGTTGGAAATGCGCGCAATCGATTCCCCACATAAAATTAGCCCAATAGGGTCATTTAAAAAATTTGTTCGGGTCGAAAAAACAGAAAAATCGCCCAAATTCCGTTTTTTATATACCCTGTAAATGCTAGAAAAGTTTGAGGCCATGAGACCAAAATAAAAAAAATTGACTGTTTTATAACAAAGGTGGCTTCAGACTTTTCTTGCTTTTTGAAACACGCTCAATTTATGAGACGCACAGGCAAAAAATTTAAGATTTTATTGAAGGTCAACAAATGAAACAACAAAGTGACAAAACAAAAATATTCGTCTAGGACATTTCCCAACGAATGTTGAATTTGATTCTAGTGCCTAATTTTGTAGCAGGGACGAAAAAATGGGTGATAGCACCTAAAATTCACCCACCCATCACCCAGTGGGTGGCATCACCCAAATCATCCATCACCCTCTGGGTGATGGCACCTTTTCGCCCCCTGTTTTTCAGTATTCAATAAATCGCTTCAATAACGAGAGTTTTTCAGCCAATTTTTATATTCGTTATGAAATGCCCTAGAGCCAAAAATATATACCAAGTTCAATTCTCTTAAAATTATGCAAATTTTGATCTTTGAAACCTTGATTGAACAATTTAACAAATTAATGGATGAGTCTAACTCGATGAGTCTAACTTGAAGAGTTTCAATCTCTTTTCCATCGGATTTTAAGATTTTCCAATTTTCAAGAGCAAATCAGAGACATCAGACATTATTTCTTTAAGAAATTCTTCCTTTGTCCTTTTTTTATATCCAAGAAAAAGCATAAACTCTATAACGAAATCGAAACAATTCCATTCGTTTTCCAAATAACACTAAAAAGTGAAGTTAACACTTCCCTGCCGACGTTAAGTTAATAATTTTTCGGAAAGTACATTTAATTAGGAATATTATGCTGCAAAAATTTTTTGAAAAAAGTTTCGAAAAAAATAGTTTTGGCTGTCCAAAAGATACACATATGTAAATTTCATTCAAACAGCTCTAGCGCTTCACAGGAAAAGATTTATGAGGTATCGTTTGATTCACTGTCACCTACTTAGAACTAGGCTTATGCTTAAGCCTAGGCTTAATCTTAGGCCTGGACTTAGGCCTAAGCTTAAGACTATGCCTTAACCTAACCTATATTCCATTTGCAAGATCAATCAAAACTACTTTTTCCGGAACTTTTTTTTCAAAAAATTTTTGCAGCATAATATTCCTCATTAAGTGTACTTTCCGAAAAACTATTAATGTCGATAGGGAAGTTTTAAACGATTCTTATATTACAAAGGATATGAAGGGATCAACTCAACAAACTAAACACTAACCACAGCTTGGAATCTATGATTGTTCATGGAAATAAAATTCGATAAATGAGAATCAATGTTGTCAATAGAAAGAGGCAAAACGATGATCGAATACTTCCATTGATCTAATGAATCAACTTCAATACCATTATTCCAGAAAGAATAGACACAGTTATTACTCTCGATTCCAATATGAAGGTCATCGCCAAAATTATAACTAAATAACGACTTTTCTTTATCTCGTATACAAATTTTAAGCTATGCGAATCATAGGCTTAAAAGACCTAAAGTTGAGAGAAAAAATTACTTTTCAAAATGACCCTGAGATGGCTTTAAAATTATTGAAGCTTTTTTTGAATTTTGACAATGCATTCAAACTATTTATCCACCAATTTTTTGCAAGAACTTGCACAATTGTTCAAAAAGTTATCTTTATATAACATTCTTTTTGATACTCACATTTGCTTGAATTAAAGGAGGAGTTCAAACCATGGGCCAGGTAGAAATTTAAAACAAAAGACATTTCTAGGATAAATTTTATGCGAAAAATCGATTGGAATAGATCTCGAAGCGTGAAAATGCTTCCTTTACCCTGATTCAGGGAATGAAGGTCGTGTATTGGAAAGCGAAAATCGAAAAATTTAGATTTTTAAACAAAAAAATTGAAAAAATGGTCATTTTTTCAAAATAGGAAAAACATATGGGGGACCCTTAGGAAAAATTTCAAATTTTTCAAAGAACGGGGGGCACTTGCCCCCTCCTCCGCCCCTGTGGAGGTTCCCCTTCCCGAACTTTATCCCCCTGATATAATATTTTGTTCATTTGGCAAAAAATCTTTAAAAAATTCAAAAATGTGCGGAAGATCCTTAGCGGTCAATTCCTTAAAAAAACTGTGCGGTGCATTCGTTCCTGTTGCCAAATTTTGTGCTTCATGACCAATCGTTTCAATAAACATGATTTTATTGAAAATCAGGCAAAGTTACATTTTTGACATGCTTGAATGCAGCCTAAATCAAAACATCGTTTATTTTTAATATCAAGTAAGCAAGTCATTTTCTAAAAATCCTCAATATCCCGTACATTAATAGACACATTTTCATTCGATGCATTATTCATCATTTCATCGAGATTGAGCAACTTTTCTGGACTTAAATTTTTGGCGTTATCCATCGTTTCTTCATTGAGGTTAATGGAATGAAGTGGTTCATGAAGTTCATTGGTCTCAGGTACATCTTCGATACTCGGGTCAACTTCTTCCATTTCTTGAGCATCTGGGTTTGTATCTTCAATGGCAGTGGATGAGTTTTCAGCGACGTTGCGCGATTTTATTGGGAAATCTGGCCAATCATCAATATTATCTTCCAAAAGAGCAAATAACCAATCCCGTTTTATTGCGCGATCTATAAAGTTAATGCGTAGTATCACAAGTTAGCAAAATCCAGCGTGTTCCAAAAAACCGCCATCTGGTAATTTTTTGGCGAAAATTTTTCTCCAAATGACTCATTTTGGGTAATTTATGCGAGAAATCGATTGCGCGCATCGAAAACCCTTGAAAACGCCTCCCAGACCATGAAATATGAGATTTTCGTATTTTTTCAGTTATTTTCGGTAGGAATTCCTACTGGAAAATTGAGTATTTCATGGTCTGGGACGTCTTAGATGTGCGCAATTGATTTCTCGCATAAAATTACCCCTAATGAGTCATTTTGGAAAAATTTTCACCAAAAAATGACCAAATGGCGGTTTTTTTTTGTTAAAACACCTATACAGCTAATGATTTTAAAAAACAGTCATTTCAATTTTTAACCCTTACATGCCGATCGAGTTTCGGCAATCAAATTATCATAAATCTAAGAGTTTAACGAATTTTTCGATGCGGTTTTTTTACAAACTCGGATCTATATTTCATAAGCATGTGCCACATTTTTAACAAGAATCACATGCTTATGAAGTATATACGGCTCATTTTCCGAAAAAAACTCATGTTTTCATGTTTTGTCAATGCACGCAATCGATTTCCCGCATAAAGTTACCCCTAGAGGGGTCATTTCCAAAAAAGCTAAAAAAATTTTTTGAAAAAAAATCACGGGCTCGCTAACCTTAGTAGTACCTAATTTTCAACTCCATTCAGAGTTGTAAGTTTTAACATTTTTTCACCTACTTATATCTTTCATTTGTACCGTTTTACGACCATCTTCTTGAGCTGATTGATATGCTGCCTTAGCTAACAACTCGACATAGACTTCCTAATAAAGCAACGATTAAATTTTCATGCTATTCTCAAACTTACGCTAGCAAAAGTAATAGCCTTCACACCTTCAGCTGTAATCATATGCAGTGATGGAACTAATTTAGCCATCTTTTTAATTTTGCTTAAGGGAAGCTGAGTATGCAACAGTTCTGATTCATCAGCTTCTTCCTCAATTCCATCAATAATCTGGTCTTCATCTAATGTAATTGTCTCGTTTTCCATGTTTACCTTCTAAATGAGATTATCTAGAAAATTAAAATCTTGTAATAAAAAATTCCAATGAAAGATAACCAAAATGCGCGCTCATAAACATTCGTTTTAAAAATCAAATTTTCGAACTATATTAGGGGGAAGTTCGGGTAAAAAACTTTTGACAAAAAATTCGGGGACTGGTAATTTGTGACCGGCAAAAGTTAGACCGCCCCTTCCTACAGAGAGAGCCAAAAAAACCGTACTTTTGAGTTTTTTGGCGAAATTTTTCGTGGAAAATTTTTTTCGAAAATCATCTATAAGGGGTATTTTCATGCGAGAAAATCGATTTCTCGCATGAAAATACGCCTTATAAGTGATTTTTTTAAATTTTTCACTAAAAAACGCAAAGTACGGTTTTTATGGATCATCCTGTAGATACACCACTTGATGAAGAGAAAACAGCTATTTACATATGCGTACTTTGAACGAAAACATTGCAAGTTTTGTTTCAATAACTCGATTTCCAAATTATAGGCGTTAGGCCTTCCCTTACCGAACCATTTTTACCGGCCTTTCCTTTTATGCCTAAGTCTAGGCCTACGCCTAAGCATAAACCAAAGTCTCATGCTTGATTTTTTTCGTTTTCAGCTTGGGGAGGGGGATTCTGCATAAATTTATGGAGAATCCTCCTATCCCCCTCCTAGGGGGGATAGTGCATAAGTACCAAAAGTCCTATAAGGAAAAGCCTAATTCCAAATTGTATACTTTTAATGCAATTTTCGGTACTACTGAGCATTAGCTATCGCAAACGACAGGGCTATTTTTCCGAAAATTTTTTTTTCATAAAATTGTCTAAAAACCATTAAAAAACCCCATTTTTGAGCCAAGGCCTAGTCGATATAGGGTCAAGAAAAAATTTCAGACATTAAGAGTGCGTTTTTTGGATTCACCGCATCGAAAAACGCATAAAAGGGTTTTTTTAATTTTATAAAAAAAGTTTTTTCGGAAAAATAGCCCTGTCATTTGCGACAGCTAATGCTTAGTAGTACCCTATTTCAAAAAATTTATTCACCTATATTAATAATTAAAATTCATTCACATAAGGACCTCCAATAATTGCGTCTCGAAATTTTTAAAGCATTAATTCCGCACTAATTGCAATTAGTGCCAAGTCGAGACGCATCGAATATGCGAATTTCGCGTCTCGGAAAATTAACAAAAAATTTAATGTGAGCATAACTTTTCAGGATCAAATTTTCGAAAGTGATCTTTTGCGTTTTATGCATCTTGATGTGATAGAAGCGTCTCGGACGTTTTAGTGCAATTAGTGTTCGTCTCGAAATATTCGAGAGGAATTAGTGGAGGCCCGGAAAACATAGGATATATATAAACGACAGTCAAGATTTTTATTATTTCGATTTCTGGAGATTCTTCAACAATGATTCCAATTGAATCGCCTTTGCCATATCACCCTTGATCTTGAGTTTTTGAGTCATAAAAGCCTTAGTAGCAGAGAGTTCTCCTGCGAAAATCGATTGGAATGTTTCAGTCGTTGTTTCCATTTGAACATCTGAGCTTGGTGGTTTGCCTTCACCCACTGAGCCATTGCCATTTTTTAAGTCAACGTACGCATGGCGTATGCCAGTGTTATCTAAATAAATATACAGGGTGTTAAAAAACGCCATTTGGTCATGTTTTGGCGAAAATGTTTCAAAAAATTTTTTTCTTCCAAAAATGACTCATTAGGGGTATTTTTATGCGAAAAATCAATTGCGCGCATCGAAAACTCTTGAAAACACCTTTCAGACTATGAAATATCATCAAATATTCGTATTTTCAAGTATGAATTCCTACCGAAAATAGCTGAAAAAAATACGAAAATCTTATATTTCATGATCTGGGAGGCACTTTTAAGGGTTTTCGATGTGCGCAATCGATTTCTAGCATGATTTATATGCGAATGAGTCATTTTGGAGAAAAAAATTTTTGGAAAATTTTCGCCAAAAAATTAAGTTTTTCTGTGTAAATATAGAAATCCGATTTTGAAAGCGCAAAAATAGTTATACAATTATTTAGAATCTGGTAAAAAACATAGAAAGTAGAAGCAATGATAGACTGTTTTTCAACCAGAAATTCTTCATCCCATGAAACCCCTTACCCTTTAAAATAAATTCGAAGACAGCTTTAATTTTCTGAACATGCTCTGCAGAAATAGATTGTTTTACTCTTGACAGAGTTTCAGCCACATCCGCTGCCTTCAGAGAGGCACGGCTTTTTTGTCGTTTTGGATCACCACCACCCAGTTTAAAATCATTGTATTCAACTCCGGGAACAAAGAAGTCCATCATTAAAGGCGCACCTGAAAATTCAATAAAACGATTCCTGAAAGTGATACTTTTTTATGAAAGCCAGTAATTGAACTCTACGTTCATTTAACAAGAAAACCGTAAGCTCTGCCACGATCGGATTCAAAAATTTCTTATGCTATATTCAGTGACATAGGCAGAGGGGGTCAGGGGGCGCGCTCCCAATAACAGAAAAAAATGAAAAAATTTTCCTAATGGTCCCCCTTATGTTTTTTCCAAAAATTCTAATGATCTTCCAATTATGATTTTTCACCAAAAGTGACCAAATTTTCACTAAAAATTTTATCTTTTTTCACAAAAAATCGTTTTTTTTTCACCAAAAAGTTTCATTTTCTAAGCGTTTTTTCAGCTTAACAACAAGTATTTCTCAAAAAAATTTTCTTCCATTTTTTCTAACTATTTTGAAATTTTCTCGGCATACTTACTTGGATCCATAGCATATTTTGTAAAGTCAGTGACACCTTCTTCCCTCAAAATATCATCATCCAACACAAAATTGCCAGTAAATTCTCTTGAATTTCGGCTAAAAAAATACATTCACAAAAAAGTAGCAAAAATAAAAACCTCAATATGGCATAAGCAGCATCAGCCACGATTTCAGGCTTTCTGGATCCCGAAGCTCCACCTCCTTAAATAACAGTTTAATATATTGCATATACCCAATTAAGCATACCTGCTGAAAGCATGTCCATTGCTGCAGTCCATATGGCAGTGCGGGGCCACAATGCATTGACAGCGATACCATCTGAACGAAGTTCTTCATGCATTCCCAACACACACATAGACATTCCATACTTCGCCATAGTATAAGCTAAACATAATAAGAATTATATAAATCCTATAAACAAATGACAATTGTTAGTCTAAGATATATAGTACCACATCATCTTGAACTCCCTTTTCGAATAAAAAAAACTCGAAAATCCCTGTATTTATATAAAAAAATTTACCGACATGGTTTGCAAACCACTGAGGCTCCATAAGAAGTGGAGGGCTAAGATTCAGAATGTGCGGGTTCTTGCTTTGTTTTAGATATGGGATACATTTTTGTGACCTAAAAGTTCCGTAGCGTTAATAGTTAAAAAGAAGTAAAATTACATCAAAAAAGTTCCTCTTGTATTAATATTGTGCATAAGATCGTAACGTTTCATGGGTGTTTCTAGAGTGCCCGTGAGAGAAATAGCACTAGCGTTGTTTACTATAAAAAAGTTTTACTTAAAAAAAAAACAAGGTACCTAGAACATCAATGCCACCAAATTTTCGTACAGCTTCTTCTACACATTTTTGCACAGCATCTTCATCACGAACATCGACAACACATGGAAGACTTTTACCGCCAGCCTAAAATAGAAATGAATAGCTATTTAAAAAAAACAGGTGCCATCCCTTTTGACCAATAAACATTGTTGTTACATTTTTGATCGTTTTTTGGTGAAAAAATTTGCGAAATTTTTTTCAAAAAGTGATCTATTAGGGATAATTTTATGCGAGAAATCGATTGCGCGCATTAAAAAATTCTAAAAATGCTAACTTAGTCATGAAATCATCATTTTTTCGATTTTTCCTTCAAATTTTTTCGCCACAAAACGGCAAAATTTTTTTAAAGTCTACCCTGTTTGTATTAGATGAAACAATTTTAAAATTATAACCGTATTGAAAAATGAGGATCTACAATAAAAAATAAGGCAATATAAGATTGTTTTCAATACAACTTTTATGAATGTCTGCAATATAAACAATTCCAAGTCTTTTCACATGGCCCATCAATGCTTTAGGTTGCGTTCAAGCATGTCAAAAAAATAACTTTGCCAAATTTTTAATAAAATCGTGCTTGTTAAAACGATTGGTCATGAAGAATAAAATTTTATTGGTTTTTTTGCTTCTCGATCAATAAAATTTTATGCTACATGACCAATCGTTTCAATAAACACGATTTTATTGAAATTCAGGCAAGGATTTTTTTGACATGCTTAAACGCAACCTTAGGAAATGAAAGAAAAATCAACTTTTAAGTTGTCTATGAATAAAGGCCAAATACCTAGAAATCAAAAATCCAGTTCAATTTTAAAAATAAAAGCATAGACACAGGACGACAAATTTTGAAACATAGAATATAACCACAAAATGATAAAGCACTGATGATACTACGCATAATTATAAACGAACATGTTCTGTGAACCAAAACTATTTCCTTCCATATCGGGCTCGTTTTCATCCTGTTTTATGCCACGCAGTATTTGTGCCACTTCGGATTTGAACGAGTTCAGGTTCATCGTGAAGTCGTCTTTGTTTCTCGACGAGATGGAATTCTTGACGCCCGCAGTCAACGAATTAAAAGCCTAAAATTTTTTCAGTTATAATCACAAAAACAATTATATGTAGTGATATAGTACGTTTCAGCCCCAACTATAAAAAAGCTGGACCCAAAATTCAAAGTCCGAATTTGGCAAGTTCCGTCCGATCGTCTGAATTTAGCAAGTCCCGGCAAATTAAACAACGTTGGGCCAATCGTAGGTTCAACCCCATCCGTTGTTTCCTTGTGTCCAAATTCGTCAAAAATTTTTGCATATGGGTATTTTTATACGAGAAACACGTTGGTAAAATTTTTTTCAAAAAACCTTATGAAAACATGATAAAAAAAAGATTGATATGAAAGTCGCCTGAAAAATAGATATTTGATTTTTTCATGCTTCAAAAATGCGCGCAAGTGATTTCTCGCATAAAATGAAATAAAAAATGCCATGGGAAATCTGTTAGTTGTTCCTCAAAGATGAGCTGCAGTCGTACCTTAACACGCCATACTACCCCGTGAGGCCCTTCGGATTTACTTTACACTCATAGACAATCTCAAAAACAACCTCATCCAGTGCCTTATGCATCTCAGCCGATTGCCTTGCTATAAACTGCTGTTTCCACAACCCGAAATATTCGTAGTAGATAAACAAAAGTCCCATTAGAACACGGCCAATTGAATAGTTCGAAATCACATCGCCGAACAAGACCATATTCATAATCGTATCAATAAACTAAAAACAAACTCTATTTATTTCTCTAAATGTATATGCAATAACCTGGCACATCAATTGTGATTTAGATTCTTCCACATACAAA
>JAQGCP010000805.1:0-14650 GCA_034699885.1 Acrobeloides thornei | reverse complement strand
TCAGAATTTACTGTAAAAACAAAAAATGCTCCATTTTTCATGAATTTTCCGAATATATATAAATTATGGCAAACTTCACTAATCTAAATAATTTTCAAATTTTTGTCGAGCCTTTTCAAGCTCCATTTTCTATTTAATGGAACCCACGTTGTCCGGCGATCGACGGCTCAAATTGCTAAGGCTTAAAGCTAAGATCAGATTTTCCCGAAAAACAGATTTTCCCGTAACATATATAATCTTGTTTAGCATGTGATTGTGGAACTCCTTCCGTAAATTATTTCTATGATCGATCTCAAAGGGTGGCTCTTTATACTATGTCTAGCTTTATTGATGGCCGATATAGTTATTGTGCACCCATGAAATGCACTTGGAAGGCAAGTTGTTCTTCAAGATAATACTTTATTTTTTAAGATTGTTAACAAACTTGTCGACTATGCGCTACAAGTGTATAGTTTCAACTTGAATTTGAGAAACAACAGCAATGATTATATAGAAATAGGTAGCTCAGTAAATAGGTAAAAAATATTCAACCAGTACATAAACATCTTACATTTAGGCTAACTTATTTTAATAACAGTCAAAGCAGTGTAGTAGTAAACGTTAACGATGCAGAATTTAATATAAATTTTGTGGCTGGAAGTGAAATTATTTCCACAGATGGTGCTCCACCGAGTTTTACATTGTCTCTATCACCGATTTATACAGGAGGTAAGCTATTAATGATACGTGTTCAGTTGCATTAATTTTTTCTATTTGATTGTCTTATGTCTGTCATCCAGCAAAACATGGGAGACCCATGTTTTGCTGGTAGTTTTTTGGTCTTCGTTCCCTCCTCTCCCGCTACTATGCTCGGGAATGCGTGATAATGTATAGAAATTATAACTTAAAAATTTTAGTACAAGGATCATCTACAACCGCAGTTACATCTCCGAGACCCACAATAGGACCAGACTCAAGTAAACAAGAATAAAAAATTATATTCACTTAATTTAGTTTGCCAATGCACCCAACCAAGCGAATTCCATATAAATTCATTATCCGGAAACTATGAATTAAGACCAACACTTAAAGGCAAATACTGTTACCCTATGAACTGTACATGGAAGGTATATAGCAGACAGTTAAAAAAATTGAATTTCTAGGTATTTAATGACTTTTCATATGATAATGTTGATGTTGGATTCTTTGCTGCATCATTATACTTAAGACCAAATAGTCAAGACTATATAGAAGCACGATTACCAAATGGCACTTCGTTATTTAGGTAACTACACTACTTGAAAAACTATGATCCGCCCAGTATTCTCAAATAAAATCGTAGCCTTTGAAACGTCACAGCTCTGCAAAACCGAATCGATCTACGGTTTTTAAGTGATTTTTCGCAATAAGAACTTTTATTTTATACTAAATTATAGTGGTCCACAAGCTGGCCTTCTAGTACCAAAATCTCTGATCAAAGCCTTAAAGGTAGTGTGCAAGCTCTTAAAATTTGAATTCCCGCCAGAGCAGGAATTTTCGTTTTAATGCACAACTGTTGGCTTAAATTATATGCTCATCAAATTTTTTCTCCTTAATAAGTTCGACAGGCAGGCTAGACAACGATGTAATTTTTCTTCCCTTTTCCTCGCCACTTCTGCTGCAAAAAATTACATCGTTGTCTAGCCTACCTGTCGAACTTATTAAGGAGAAAAAATTTGATGAGCATATAATTTAAGCCAAAAGTTGTGCATTAAAACGAAAATTCCTGCTCTGGCGGGAATTCAAATTTTAAGAGCTTGCACACTACCTTTAAGTCCTAAGCCCAATTCAAATTGAAGTATAAAATTTCAGTCGGCCAAGTGACTGGTCGGCCAAATGACCGGTCGGTCAAGTGACCGGGTCGGTCAAGTGACCGATTCGGTCAAGTGACCGGGAATCATCAGATCTCCTTCCATGCCATGTGATATACCATGATTCGAATGTGTACGGTTAGCATCATTGCTAATATGGCATGAGATGGTTATATCCTCCGCAAAAATGAGAGAAAATGACGCTAGAAAGTCTCCGAATAAGATTAACATACCTGAAAATCAGAGTAATATGATCACAAATGTTTTGATGGAGGTCTGAACACCCTCCCAGATAGGCAAAATTTTTGAAAATATCTCGATGAGGGGCGCCTCTGAAATTGGATCTGGATAAGCTACTGCTGGTCTCCGACCTATGCCCCCCACTAAAGCATGTGTGAATGTTAGGCAAAAAATCGTATCAATACATTTTTCTAGCTACGGCCCTGCATTGAATTCACGGGATGAAATGACATTGATTGACGTTGACATTAAAGTCAAGTGTCAAGCCGTTCAAATCGTTATTTTTCACTCAAACTCATTATTTTTATACGCTTTTTAAGTGTACATATTGTCCCATCTGTTTAAATATTTTTGTGAATGATTTCCTCTTTCGGAGCTCTGATTTTTCATATTTGTTTTCAATAAAAATTTTTGAGTAAATATTCAAAATCTTACTTACCATAGTTTAAAGGATAAACAAATGGACTATTTTGGGAAATTTAATAAAACAGTGAAATTTTAATTCAGACGTGGGCAAGGGTGTGAGCCGCACACCCTCCCCCTTCTTAGAAAGCCGGAATTGCCAAAAAAACATAAGGTAGTACCCTTATGATCCCGGACCACTTCTTATTTTGCCCGACCGACTTCGTTTTTATCAAAAAATTTTGGAAATTTTCGAAAAAAATCATAAGGGGGACCCTTATGTTTTGGACCACTTCTTAAATTTTGGGTCAGCTACACGCCCCTTTGCCCATGTCTGATGCTAACATCGATTTTTGCAACCTCTATCGCACTCTACTTTTGTTATCTTCTAGGCTTGTATCACCAGATTTAAACCGATTAAACCATTCATAGCATGTTCTTTGGCCGATTGTTCCATCTCAAAAAACCTCGTTGATCTCTCGACTCATAGTATTCATGCCTTTCTCGAAGTGATATAGCAAGATATGACAATTGTGAATATGGTTATCGATGCGCATTTTTAAACTAAAATATAGAGAAACTTATTTAGTAAAAAATTAAAAGTGCAAAATTATGAAGCTTTAAATAAGCATTTAAAATCTTTATTGCGAATAATTATGCACCAACCTAATATCAAAGTTTTAAAATTAATGTTTAAAATAAATGACTGACTTTATTAACCAAAGATTCAGTTGAAACATTAAAAATGGTAAAGAAAAAAGCAGAACAATGAAAGATCAATTGAATACAATCAGAAATACCCAAATGAAACATTATTCTGTAAGCATCAGTTGAGAAGTTTAGCTTATCTTTATACAAGATCTAAAAAAGTTTTAAACCGACTCCTGAAGAAAGTGGGTGCTTGTCACAAGGGGCCCAACCACCCATTTTAGTGGAACAACGAATGCAAAATGGGTGAAATAAAAAACTAACTTGGATGGTTCCACCCATGGATGATACCACCCAAGATTGGTGGTTTTTCAGTGGACAAATTACCCACTTTTTTCCCTGTGGCTCGTAAGGGTTAATGTTCCATTTGATTTCTTTTCATATGCAAAAACTTAATCTTACCCATAGAAATGCCAAATATGGGATCAACAAAGATAGGCTAACAATTAGGTATATTAAAGGCTTAATAATCGCATCCATGTCGATGGTGGACAAATTAACAATGGAAGTTAGGCTGTATATAAAAGTTAAATATTGAAGTCAACACTGGGCGTATTCAACATTGTTTATTGGTATACATCAGGAGATATATTTTATAGCAACTAAATTAAATAAATAATCGCAAAATTTTATGTGCTTCTTAGAAGTATTTCTTAGATTATTAAATTATCACAGGTATCGAGAATAAAAAAGTTAAAAATCAAAAGCCATTAAGACCATAGGTCGGCAAGATGGGGGGGGGGGAGACCTCCGATGAGGTGATCCCCACCATCTTATTAAATTCGGCTAAGGTTTTTAAAAAATGGACCTTTTTTTAATTTGAGGTAATCTTCTGACACCCAATTTTTATGGACCAACTCATATGTTCGGCGGGGTCCATGAGGTGTTTTTGGGTCCATGAGTGGGTTAGGGGGGGAGACTCTCCCCTTACCGATCTATGATTAAGACAATTAACCCACATGCTCTGTTCCGTTTTGAAATGACTTTGTTCAATCAATTTTTCAAGTTCAATCAAGATCATAATGGAAAAAAGTGAAAGGGCATAGGCGTTGAAGATCATCTGTGCTTTTACCGTATTAAAATCATCAACATCCTTAAAAGTTATAGCCATCCGTAATGGAAGGCCGCCACGAAAAAACCCCGTAACGGTAAGGAAAGGCCTAGTGCTGTAAAATATTCGTTAAAGTAGTAGAAACAACTTTTACAAGTTTTTTGAAAACTTAAGAAAATGCGAAAAAAATGCAAAACAACAGACAATTCGAGTCAACACGTCAAATTCTTCTTTTTGCCTGATCTTCAATGAATTTTTTTATTATTGAAACGGTTGATCCTGATTTAAAAAAACTTCATTGAAGATCAATCAAAAGCATGGCATCATCAAAATTTTTTGAGAGAGTACGATTTTGAAAAAATTAGGATCAATTGCTTCGTTTTTTCATTGATGATCAAGCAATAGCAAAATTTGTCAATTTTAAAAGCTAAACTGCGATTTTTTTATGACTCGAAATTTTTTTTAAAGATGTCCTGTAAAGGGCCATAAAAAAGTCGTCTTCGAGAAAAAAAAGTTATCTCAATTTTGTTACGAATCACCTATTGATTTTCCCATAAACACAATATTTCTATCTCTTCAGAAGCTCAAAATTTCAAGAGCGAACTTTTTGAAGCACGCGACTGTGACCTCAAAACTCGTGATATGAAAGTCTCTACTACTCTATGTAATTCTTGATTTAATTATATGTTTTATAAGTATAGGTATTGATGTGAGTCTACAATCAAAGAAATTTTTATGACTATGTTAGTAATAATGACTTATATTTATTAGTATTACGAACAAGATTATATTTGATGCACAAATTAATTTGAAAATCATAAAAATAAAAAAAGCCAATTCCTATGTCCGTATGTCGGTCGTCCGAAAGCGCGAGATCTCATAATTAAAGAGACAGTGCACGTTCTAACAATTTTGAAGAACAGATTTTCGTGCCAATAATTAGATTTAATTGCAATTCAGGTTGCAATTTTGTTGAATTTGTAAATGTTTTCCAAGAAAATTTTTTGTCTCAAACTTGTTGAAACACTTGAAAGCTTTGTTGAAAAAATAAAAGTTTTTTAGACAAACATTTTGGTTGTTTTTCTTTCAAGCGTTTCATAAGGGGTAAAATCATGCGAGAAATCGATTGCACGAATCGTCGAAGTGTGAAAATGCTTCCCTGACCCTGATTCAGGGAAAATATAGATTTTCGACCTTTTTATATTAGTACTTGGTTTGGAAAGACGTATCTTCATCAACAAGCCTCGTTGGTGCAGTGATAAAGCATCGGCTTATTGGTCACAAAGGTAGCTGGTTCGAATCCCAATTGGAGCCAAATTTTTTTGCACAAAGTAAAAATCGAAAAATTTTGCAAAAAAAATTCGATTTTTACTTTGCGCAAAAAAAGTTTGGCTCCAAGTGGGATTCGAACCAGCTACCTTTATCCAAAACTTTTTCTTATCCGAAGATATGCCCTTCAAAGTTAGAAACCTTGAGCGAAGAGCAAAAATTGGACCCATTTAGTTAAAACGCGACATCTCAGTCATTTTAAAAGATTTTCAAATATGGTCTTTTTATTTTATTCGTATGATATTGTGGCACAATTTTGTAGAAGGTCATTTTTTTCTCCGAGCTACTCCCATTGAGATAGAACCATTTTACCCAAATTTAGGGTGTTTTGAAAGCGATCAAATTTTTATTAAAATGGCTCTAGTAAATCAGCTCTAGTTCATCCAAAATTTTGTGCTTTTCATAATTAGCAAATTATGCCGGAACTTTTGGCATACTAAATAAAAAAATCATTTCCTGATCCAAAAATCGATTCATGGGGTCCTTTGGTTTGGTTTTAGCCGATTTTAGCCTCGGATGACCAACTTCATAAGGCTATATCTCAAAAAGGGGTACCTGAATTTTTTAAATTTTGCTTGTAATTATTAATAAAAATGTTCTTCTAAGAATAATCAGCTTTAAAATCCCATGGGAAAAAATTTTCTCGCTATAAACTCAATTGACTGGCGACGCGTCGCGTGACAGAAGTATAAATCCTTGCTAAAACTTTTACTTAAATTCAATTACATAATGCAGAAACATTCCAAGCTACATAGCTGTAAATTAATGATGTAATTTAAAAACTTATTTTCGTATATGAACCTCTAGCCAAAGCTAGAGGCAAAAATTGTTTAAATTTATTGTCGATTTTCTTATATGTAGCACTGTCCGGGAGACGTATTTTCCAAGTTCCAAATATGAGACAGAAAGTGGTTAGCTAGTAGGAGTGCGTAGGAGAATAAGAAATAATCTTTATTCTAGCGACGTTTCGACGTTTTACGTCTTTCTCAAGCTTGTAAAAATAATAATAAGAAAAAAAGAAGTGAAAATGTAAAGTGGAAAGTGAAAAGGTAAAGTGTAAAACTTTTGGAACAACCCAATATATAATAATATTGGCTTGTTCCAAAAGTTTACACTTCATTTTCACTTTACACTTCTCACTTTTAAAGTGAACTGTTAAAAACTTTTGGAACCCAATATTATTATTTTACACGTCTGTAATTTATGCATTTTACCCTTATGTAATTTACTGTATCTGACTCAACCATGTATTATTATTTTTAGCTTGAAAAAGACGTAAAACGTCGAAACGTCGCTAGAATAAAGATTATTTCATATTCTCCTACGCATTCCTACTGGCTAACCACTTTCTGTCTCACTTTTAAATTTAATTGAACCATATCCGTTCATAAAATTTGCTGCCTTAATTTCGATACCACTCATTTTGAACTGTAAATTAATTATTCTCCCATAACAACGATAATTTGTCGACTATAATTTTTATTGACTATCAAGAGTACAAATCTTATAAACATTAGTTAAAGTTGTAACAAATTTAATTGATCACATTTTTGTCTTTAAAGGACTAGGCCAATCAGTTACAATCATATGAAAAATGATATATTCTGAAAGATCATGAAAATTGAGCACTTTTTGTTTTCACGGCATCATCTGAATCGTTTTCCCCATCGAGATAAATGCATTTAAAAATATGAATTCGTGTACATGTTTTCGTTGTAATAATAAAACTTTTTTGAATTTTGCGGAAAAATCGTGAAAAAATAGCATCAATCGACAGAGAATTTTATGCTGAACAACTTTGATGATTGAAGTTTGCGTAAAAAATTTTTTTCCGATCAAAAATGCAAAATAAGTTCATGCAGGGTTTTCGTTTCAATATACAAAAATTCAACAATTTAAGCTTATTTTTTCACCCCTCTCCTCTCACCCAATCCACTATCCCCTATGTTTATTCCATTTTCTCATGCAGACTTCAAAGTCGAGTACCGATCAATGACGTGAAAAGTCAACTTGAATAGTTAAATAATCAACAGAATTCTAACCCATCGAGTTCATGAAATATACCAGGCCGTGTTATTTGCAAACTTTCCTCTCATTCTTTATAGCGCAAACAAACATAGCCGGCAAAATTTTCATGCAACTTCACGGAAAATCTCATGGTACATAAGTGAAATGTTTGATAAGTTGAGGTAAGCCTCACTTTCCTTACACAATTGAGTCGCCAAGTAACGTGAGTTTGGACAAAAAATGGAAATTTATATTTTGTAGTTTGAAAATTTTTGTGATAGGATCTAAAAACACATATTTCGCTTGAAAAAATTGGGAACTCAATTTATTTAAACTATTCTTCATGTTGATGTTTTTTCTCAAACTTTTATGAGGTCGAAGGTTTCTCATCCATTCGCCAGTCATGCGATCAGCAACCTAGCTTGATCAGCTTTTAGAGCAGAAAAGCGTCAAAACATTGATGTCACATTCCAAAACTATCAATAATACCGACTTAGAAACAAACAACGCTGGATCTGCCGAGTAAATATTTGCTGCTTGAAATAAGTCAAAAAACAAAATTTACCTCAAAAATAAAATGTTCACATGTTTGTAAAATTGTTAACAAAAGTATAACAAATAAAACAAAAAGTGTTAGATATCCCAGAGCTTTCTTTTTCCTTTACGACCAAAAACTTTTCACCACTCAATCTTACAGCCAGGCGTGGAACATTTTACGACCATTTGTCTTCCTTGTGTATCTCAAACCCTTTGGATGTGCGCGTCTCTGTCTCCACTCTTCAAGCACAAGCCGAAGAAGTCCAAGTCTGCTCTCAACTTTCAAGCGAAGTAACTAATCCCTAAGTTTGTGCCGAAGGCAAATCATAGTGCCGTCTGGCGAATGAACAGTTGTCGATGGATCATGTTAGGAAAAAAGAAAGTGCGCTGGTCTGACCATATTTTGGAGTAGAATAAAAAGTCGAATGTGCCATCGGCACTTTGGCATTAAGGAACTTGATGGTGCTATAAATTGCACTTGTGAATGGGATCGTAAATAACATGAAAAAAGTTGGCTTGGGTTTGAAAAAAAAGTTTATTATAGAAGATTTTTGAAATTATAGTAAATATTGCTTTGATATATAAATTGCTTCGATGGCTGAGTGGCTAAGACGCTCACTAGTGATGCATCGAAGACAATCCCAGTACCACCAAACCATGGGACCCTTGAAGTAACCACTCCAAATTCTATTCTATTCGTAACGTCATCTCAATGTTTTTCTGTTTTAACTTCGATTTCGACTTTTTCGATACTGCTACGTAGAAAGCTAGAATTTTGATTTCGATGCCAAAATTTCGATCTCGGCCTTTATAATTTAGACGTATCACTAGTGCTTGCCATTGTTCATTCGTATTCGACCAACTTGCACCCCCCCCCCTCTGTTTGTGCATGTTTGTGTCGGTCTCTACCTAAGTTGCTTTATTTTTTCAGAACATTTTTAAAATAAAAATCATTATCTTGTAAACAATCTGTTTGTTTACTTTTTAGCCAAAAATTCAATTTTTTTTAGCAAATCGTACAAAGTCCAAAGTTTCTGCAGCTCCGAACAAAGCTATAAACCTAACAGATTGTTTTCAATCAAGACCACACAAGCAAAACAAATTCCTCAAGTTTTATTTCTTGTCTAATCACTATTCCGCCAGTCACACGGCAGCCTAAAACCATAAGTTTCTGACAAACGACCTTGTGTGATTGGCATGGTACTGCGTGGCACTGGAACTCTGTTTGGTTCAGGTTGAGCCTGCGAGTGGTGGCCGATCGTGCTGGACAGGCACTCAACTTGAGTTCCATCGCCTCCAAGGTTTGAGTTAGCTTGAGTTCTAGGATGTTGTAAAAATGCATAGTTTTAAATCAAAGCAGCTGTTCTTGGACCACGGAGAAGATGTGGACAAGAAAGAAACAAGTGTGGAAGACTTTTGGCTTGACCTAGCCACTGGTCAGATTGATGAGCCCAAGGGTTCCGGTGGAAAAAAACTTGTAGGACGTATAGCTTTTTGTAACATTCTTGACATTTTTACACCGATGGATTTATAACAAAAGCTTAAAAGGATTGAAATTTTTAATAAGATGGATAAAGGTTTTCGTAGATTTCTAGTATTTTGATGCTAGAAATTTTTTTACTGCTCAGAATAAATAAAACTCCAGTAACGGGGGCCGAACGCTCTACGCTCGGGGATTGGACTCCGAGCGACGCGATTCGGGAATAGGTTTATGTATTGAATCAAAAATTGACTAATTCAGGGTCATGGAAGCGTTTTCATGGTCCGATAATGCGCGCCAAAAATGACAAGATTACCCTTATATTTTCCTAGTTGTTAGAAAAAATTCAGACAACCTCTCAAATTTACGGACACCCTTTAAATTTTTGATTGCCGGGACCCTAGTCCATGTATGATATTATATGTGGCGACGGCACTAGAATCCAGTTTTGGGGAAAATAGGGGAAGAAAAAATATCTCAACAAATTTCAATGAAATAGAGTTTGAGCTTTTATTAAAACAAAACTTTTGTGTCAAACTTTTATTCATCAACATCTTTGGAAATCTGCCATAAATTTACTGAAACTCACATCAAAATATGAAGTTGTAAATATCACACAAGGTCTTGAGTTTAATTCCCGTGCCAGATTGAACCGCTTGACACCGTTGGTCATCTGGCCGGAGGCCATTTAATGTCTTACACCGTTTCACCAAGGAGGCAAGCGGCGACAAGCACTAAACTTTATGCTCATTCGTTTGCAAAGCATGTGGTGAAGAAGCCCTTTGTTTCTCTAGATCTAAAAATCTACACTTTAAGCTTATTCTACGGCAGCTCAAAGTTTTCCATTGTCTCGCAATCGTTGTCTTTATATCCTCATTGATCTGGAAGATCCTCAGCTAGACTTACAATCTATCCATTAGTAGATCCATTTTTCCTAGATTTCTTTGCCCTCTGGCACTTTTGCGCACTATCTAAACTTATCTTTAATCTCTAGCTAGATGGATAAACGACCGATGACCGATCTGACTGATCCAAGTGGACAACACATGTGTTCGCCAAGCTGCGGATAAAGAAAAGTTATGAGGATGGCGTGAATGATTCCGTGCTTGGCACCGCTATGGACGAACTGCACGAACTATGCTCCAGCAAAACACCCAAGTTTAAATTCATATGGACAATGAGTAATTTAGATTCGAGGAAAGATTTTGCAGGGAACTTGATGGATGTTCTTATAGGGAAAATAAAAAGTAGGCATAAAAAAATTTTTTGATTGTAAAAAATTTAGCTTTAGCTGAGATTCGAACTTGCCTCGTTTACGAGAAATCGATTGCTCGCATTGCCGAATATTGGAAACGCTTCCCATACCCTGATTCAGGGAATAGGTTTGTGTATTGAAGCGACAATTGACTAATTCAGGGTCATGGAATGATTCAATAATGCACCCAATCGATTAATTGCATAGAAAAACTTCCTAAAGGGTTATTTTGGTGAAAATGTAAAAAATTGAAATTTTTTGGAAAAATTGCCCTTTTTTACTCACCCTGTAAACTCTTTCGGCATGGAGTTTAGCATTTTCTTTTTTCTCCCTAGCTTGATGGCACAAGTGTTGAACAGTCGTGTGCCATCGGTTCCTTTGCTCTATGGATACCCAAAAGAATATCCGGCTAATGAGTATCATTGAAGTGACTAGTTAAGCTCCCAATTTCTAATTGATCATTTGCCAAGAAAACCTTTGTTACAACTTTGCCGAAACACGACACAAAGGATACCAAACTTTACAGTTTTTTAATGATTATTTTGGGCCATACAAGAAGGATTTTTACCGCACTCTCGTTTAAAATTATGCAAATATGGCCAGCATGACACTTGCGGATTACAGTCGTCGGAATTCAACTCAACCATGACTAGATTATCCCAAAACAAACATTTATGCCATACTTGACAGGTCAATAGAAATCAAATATACTCAATTTTTGGCATTTATGCCATGATGATATTCAAAAAGTGTATACAGTCAACAGGCACGTAGCGAGAAATGGCCGAGAGGGGGGGATACAATTTTCAAAAAAATTTTTTTGCAAATTTCTCCCTAAAAATCATATTTCTGGGGGTAATTTCATGCGGGGAATCGATTGCGCGTATTCCCCAAGCTTGAAAACGCTTTCCTGACCCTGATTCAGAGAAATTAGTACATGTTGGATTTTCGCTTCAATACACACTCTTATTTCCCTGAATCAGGGTCAGTGAAGCGTTTTCAAGCTTTGGGAATGCGCGCAATCAATTCCCGTATGAAATTATCTCCAGAAATATGATTTTGAGGGAGAAATTTGAAAAAAATTTTGATTTTAGCTTCAATACACACATCTATTTCTCTGAATCAGGGTCAAAGAAGCATTTACACGCTTCGGGAATGCGCGTAATCGATTCCCCGCCTAGAAAAACTTAAGAATCGACGGTTTTCTCATAAAAATACAAAAATATTTGATTTTTGCTTTTCAATTTTTTCGAATTTTTTCAATTTTATTCCAATTTTTTCGAAAATTCGAAAAGATTGAAAAAATTTGAAAAAATTGAAAAAGTTCGAACAAATTCGAAAAGATTGAATAGCGAATTAAATAGCGAATCATAAGCTTTGTAAATAATGTATTTATTTATCGTTTAAGAAATCATACTCTTAAATCAATATTCATTCAACAAATTAATACTCGAATCAATAGTTGAAATTTTCCAAGACAATGTTATCATTTGAATCATAAGTGGGTACGGGTTAGTTTTTTTAACTAACAGAGTTGTAAACTTGTGCAGAGGGTCCACGGATCTACAAGGGGATGATGAAAACATTTTCGCCAAAGTTGAAAGCATCGGGATTTTTTGTTGAGAACTTTGATGAAATAAAGAGATATCAATCACATTGTTTTTTGGTGACAAATTTCCTTCCGAAACCAGCTGCTTGTACAACTCTAATTCCGCCTGAAAAAGTTTAAAATTAGCATTCAACTTCGACTGAATCAGCCTAACACGACAAAAGCGAGAAGAAATTGGCAAACTAATTTACTCTAATTTTTATCTCGAAGGCCATGTTATTGTTAGATTGTAGTGGCTGCGAAGTTATTTTGAAAGAATAGAAACAAGATTTATTTTTTATTTCAGTATTTAAATAAATTCATCAATTTACATCTAATATAAGCTCGAAATTTACAAGAGAACAATAAAAATATAAAAAACGTTGTAGCACTTGAAGAAATTACAAGAAAGTTGCTGACATATACACAAAACATTGCTATTGAAGATTGAAAAAATTCTTCTGCTCCTAATACAACTTCATAAATATCTAACAAAGTTGTTGGAAGTCGAGAAAATAAAAATCTTATTGATAACACAACAAGAAGACGATTAGATTCATACTTATTCGAATTCTTATTTTCATTGACATTTAAAAATAATCGAATTTTATGCGAATTTCTTAAAATAAACCAGCATCGAGAAAAGGCGAAAAAGACAACTATATAAGGCACAACAGAATAAAAGATAAAACTGCCTATAATACGATAGAGTATCATATAAGTTGCATTTTGCTTCAGCTTAGTATAGCTTATAAAATAAGTATTATATATGTGGTAATAAGTAATTTTTAATTCAAAAAATCTAGGTGTGCTATAGACACATGCCATGAATGATAAAAATGCTAGGATGAGGTGGATATGTTGATTGTGTTTTTGTTGGCTAAAAATTATATTTTTGAATTTTCGACAAAGAGTCCAATATCGATCCAAAACCAATGCGACCATTAGCCAGACACTTGCTGTTGATGCGGCGTTCGAAATTGTGTACCTAAAAAAGCTAGTAATTAAAAGATTTTGATTTTGTCTCAGGGGATACGGATTATGATGAGAAAGGGTTTTCTGAATGATATATAATTTTGGTTTATGCCATCAAAAATTATTACGCTCGGAAGGTTGGTCCAGAAGTAGTACTACAAGGGGGTGGGGCAAAAGTCCTCGCGTAAGGGGCAAAAGTCTTGACATTTCAAAAACGTGTTTTCTCTACAATTCTGAACGAGAAAACACCTTTTCAGCGTTGTTGACAATGTCAGGACTTTTGCCTACTTTGTACTTTTTGATTCTAACGCGTTATACAGATGATTTCTACCATTCTGCAAGAAAAAAAACTTGGTTGCACTTTACTTCACAACCCGCTGTACTACAGTTGACTCTCGATATAGTGACATCCCCACCTTCAATCCGATGTAATGACTCCTGTATAGCTTTTTCGATGCATCCCTGCGTGGTCGTATGACGGAAAAATCAGGATTAGTGCTAATCCTTATTTTCCCGCCATAGGACCACGCAGGGATGCATCAAAAAAGTTATACAGGGGTCACTATATAGAATTGAAGGGGTGTCATTATATCGAGAGTCGACTGTATAATGAATTTTGGCTTCTGTGCCAATCTTCCGAGCGTAATAACTTTTGATAGCATAAACCAATTTTTATCATCAACCACTCAAAATGTTCCTTATAACTTCTAGAACAACGCTATGGGCTCTCTATTTTTAGTTTTTCGGTAAAAGATTTTAAAAATGGATTGAAAATGTTAAAAAAAAGGCATTTTCAGCGCTTTTTAAAGGAAAATTTAATGTTTTTTTGAAATTTAAACTAAAAATAGAGCTCATAGCGTTGTTTTAGAAGTTATGAGGAACATTTTGAGTGGTCGACCATGAAAATTGGTTTATGGGATAAAAAGTTATAATCTTTTGAAGTTCACGCCTTTTGTTGGTTGTTTACAAATTCGAATTTTTTAAATCATTTTTCACCATTTTCTAGAAAAATGCGTCCAAAAGAGTGTGTTAAAAATTTAAAGAAGTCTTCTGCGCACAGTAACGCTGCAAAAAGACGTTTGGCAGAAATCTGATAGGAAGCCAAGATGACGGAAGATCGAAAAATAAATTAACCCGCTTCGAACTTTACTTGAGGCGACGCGAAATCAAGTTAGAGGGCTTAAAAAGGAGGTAAGGGGTCATCCAGAGATTACGTAATCAAGTAGGGGTAGCTAAATGATTACGATTG
>JAQGCP010000804.1:0-14651 GCA_034699885.1 Acrobeloides thornei | reverse complement strand
GCAGAAAAAATCACGCGCTGACAGGAGCGTGATTTTTTTTATCAATTTTTGAAAAAATTGAAAAAAATCACCTTGGTCCCCCTTTATGTTTTTTCAAAAATTTTCGAAAAAACTGAAGGAGAGACCAAGGTAAATTTTTTTCAAATCCCGTCACGAAAATCCCGGGAATCGATCCCGTCCCGAATCCCGAAAATCCAGCCATAGCCCATCCCGAAAAATCCCATCCCGGCCAATAGGTCAATCCCGAACTCGGGATCGAACACTAAAAATGACCCATATATGGGCAATTTTGTGCGAGAAAGCGATTGCGCGCGTTCTCGAAGCTTGAAAATGCTTCCGAATCCTAATTCAAGAAAGTAAGTATGTAAATTTGTATTTTTAACTTTTATATACATACTTACTCAGATCCTGAATCAGGATCTGAGAAGCATTTTCAAGCTTCATGAATGATCGCAATCAATTCCCCACATAAAATTACCCCTATATGAGTCATTTTTAGAATTTTTGAAAAAATAATTTTCTGGTCAAAAAAGCATGAAAAAATCGCCCAAATTCTAGTTTTTTATACATCTTATATCATAGGTCGGCAATGTGGGAGGAGGGAGGGGACCCCCAATGAGGTGGTCCCTCCTCAATTTTGGGTCGATGAGTGAGTGGGTCAGGGGGGGGGGGAGAGGACCCCCGATGAGGTGGTGATTCTAATCCAAAATTTAGAAAGTACGAAATTTAGAAACCCAAAATTAGGCTTAGCATGAGGCTTACAATTGTTAGCCTTAGGCTAAGCCTCAGTTTGGGGTTTCTAAATTTCGGCTAAGCCTATAGCTAAATTGTGGGATTCTAAATTTTGTATTCTACATATTGGGCGATAACGTGGTTTCCCCCCCCCCCTCAATTTTGGATCCATGAGTGAGTGAGTCAGAGGGAAGCTACCCTCCCCCCTTGCCGACCTATACCTTGTATACAGGGCCGCTAACAAAGTGGATTTTTGCGATATTTCGTCTAAATTTTCGAAATTTTTCTATTTTTTCTAAAATAACCCTATGGGGGTTTTTATACGAGGAATCGATTGAGTGCATTGAAAAATCTTGAAAACGCTTCCCTGGCCCCAAATCTGCTCCCCAAAATCGGATTTTTGCACTTTTAATGGTTTTTTTGGGTTGACTTGGGAGCGGGGAAGCGTTTTCAAGATTTTTCAATGAGCACAATCGATTCCTCGCATAGAAAATCCCCATAGGGTTATTTAAAAAAATATTTTGGCGAAAATTTGGCTGAAAAATCGCAAAAATCCACTTTTTTTAGCCACCCTGTAACGTGAACCAATTTTTATGCATTAGATTTTAGTTACAGTCAAATAAAAATGAAATAAATAATGCTATGGTCGAGCAAGTAAAATCAGTATTTAAAAAATTTTTTACAACCTGTTGTCAATATTAAAATAGTCACAGTCAAGCTGAGCAAACTTGAAAAAAAATGCAAATGCGTGTATACTAAAAAAAGAAGCACTTTTTGTAATTTTTACATGAATTTGGAACATGGAATTTATTTTATAAAAATGATCCGTCTATGGGTAATTTGATGCGAGGAGTCGATTACGTGCACTCCCGAAGCGCGAAAATGCCTCCTTCATCTTGTTTTCGTGAAAATGTCGATTTTTCAACAATTTTTGTTCGTCAGACTTTGCGAGATTGTCAGAAATTTGGAACCACCCTCCCCCTCAAATCGATATTTTCACGAAAACGAGTGAAGGAGACGTTTTCGCGCTTTGGGAATGCTCACGATCGATTCCTCGCATCAAATTACCCCTATATAGGTTATAGGGGTCATCTAGATATTACGTAATCAAGTAGGGGAGGGGAGGGAGTAGTCAAATGATTACGATTGATTAAGAGTAGAGAGGGGAGGCAGGTCAATGATTACGTAATCATAATGTATAAAAAATTGTCCAATTTTTTCCATTTTTCAACAAAAAATCCCCAAATTTGACATTTTTTAACCCAAAATTAGTCAATTTCTGATCATTTTCAGCGTATAAACAAGTATTTTTCAACAAAAAACCAAATGATTACGGTTTGATTACAGGGGGGAGGGTGGGGGTCAAAAAACCCAAAATTTTGATTACGTAATATCTGGATGACCCCCTATCGAGAAAAATTTTTTATTGGAGGATAGCCTATTATCTGGATCCTCCTTTACATGTATTAAAAATAAGTTGTAGATGAAATAAGATTTTAGAATTTCATTATGCTTTATTCATATTAATAAATTTGGCATAAATACAATAAAAAAATTGATAAACCGCACAAAATGTTCAAACATACATGGAAAAAAGATTATCTGAAAGGATGAAGTTAAAAATTTCATAATATGAAAAATTTTCACCAATTTTTTTAAGTGATTCAGAACCAAGAAGAAGGAGATTATCATATATTGTTGAAAAAATCGTCGAAAAAAAATTTATCAATGGACAGCCGTAGCAAGAGCATCATCGGACTTATTAAGGCTGCTGCGTGAACGGGATGGGCTGATGATTCCTTCTTCTTCTAGATGTTTGCGGGTTAGATAGCCACTAAAAAAATTTGTTACATTCTTGAGTAAAAAATTCAAGAGATGTTTACAAAGTTTGGAGCTACTACATAATAGGGGGCCAAAATGCGATTTTTGGGGTGAGAGACTTTTACGCACCGACTTTTGCGCACCGGACTTTTGCGCACCGGACTTTTGCGCACCGGACTTTTGCGCTTCGACATTTGCACTCCGACATTTGCGCACCGGACTTTTGCGCTTCGACATTTGCGTTTCGACATTTGTGCTTCGACATTTGTACCCCGACATTTGCGCCCTGACATTTGCGCTTCAACATTTGTGCTCCGACATTTGCGCACCGGATTCTTGCGCTTCGACATTTGCACTCCGACATTTGCGCTTCGACATTTGTGCCCCGACATTTGCGCACCGACATTTGCGCTTCGATATTTGCGCACCGGACATTTGCACCCTTAAAATTGGCTTTTTATATAGGTTGAAAGGCCCGGAATGTCTAAGTACAATTGTTGGTGCGCAAATTCGAAGCTGTCGATGCGCAACCGATTTTTGCAACTTTTCGCTTCAATACACAGACCTTCCCTGAATCAGGGAAGCGTTTTTCGCTTCGAAAATATCAAATTCGGATTCTCCCCATGTTTTACCCTTAGAAGGGTTATTTCCAGAAAAAATTTTTGAAAATTTTTTCACGTGCTCCCCTATTGTGTAGTAGCTCCCAAAATTTTTTGTTCAATATTTCAAAAAATCAATTTTACCGGATATGAGCCTGAATTTTGGTGGCAGCATCAGCAGATTCTTGCTTCTTTTTTTCGACCTGCTTTCTCGTCAAATATCCTCGGATCTCAGCTTGGATTTTTGTGGCAGCTCGATCTTCTGGTGTGTCTATTTGTTCGAGATTGTACCCTCCTACCGAATGACGTCTAAAATTTTTGAGTAAAAAAGGTTTAATGATTGGTAAGTTGCAGGGTGCTTGAATCAAGCCTACTGATAAGAAAAATTCATATCTTATTCTCCATTTTACTAGGGGCAAAGTTGAATCTTTTACAACAGGGGAGGGGTCCATTTTTGGACCTCCTGCCCAGGTGATCGGGAGGGGGAAGGGATAGAGTAATATACAAAAATTGGAAAAATATTTTTTATGAAAAAATTCAATTTTATGAAAAAGCTCAAAAATCAAAATTTGGGCAAAAATATTTTTTCTTTGGAAAAATTTTATTTTTGTGCCAAAATATAAAATTTGGACAAAAAACAATTTTTCTCGAAAAATCTAATTTTTAATAAAAAGCAATTTTTTGAAAAAAATCAAATTTTGTAAAATCGCATTCAAAATTTTTTCCCTCTTCAAGAAATAAATTTTTTTTATTAGAAAAGTTGATATGAGAACGTTTTTTACTTTTGATCCTTTTTGTTATCCATTCGAATAAGTTGATCGTTTGAAGCACGTCGAGTGATGTCAACTGAGTCAAGGCCGAATTTTTCCGGATGTTTCCTGACCTAAATTTTAAAAATTTAAAAAAATACAATAATGCAAATGCACAGATATCCTCTATATATTTTTTGCATATTATCTCTCCCTCAATAGTGTGGTTAGAATTAGAGACCGGATTTTTTAAAAAGGTTCAATCTTTGAGCGCCTAATTTGTTGAAAAAGTCTATATATTGACACGAAAACATGGCTTATCCTCAAAAGGACTGATTTCATGTATTCAGCATACACTTTTGCTTAATACTGAAAAAATATTTTTGTTGAAAATGGATTTCTGGATGAAGATTTAGTAGAAAAGATAGGTTAACCCTAAAAAGGGTGGGGTGGACCAAAACTAAAAAGGGTGAAGCAAGGGTGAGGCTAGTTTTTTGGGTTTATAAAATTATGACAAGCAATTCAAATTCTAAGAATATCATATTCGACAGTAGTTCGCTGAACATATTCCCGAGGCGCTCAGAATTTATGAGCTATAAATTTGTCACTTTTATGCGAAATTCAGGCGGTATAAAAATGGACTTTTTTAGATTAGCGAAATTTGCCACAATTTATATATATTCGGAAAATTCATGAAAAATGGAGCATTTTTTATTTTTACAGTAAATTGCTTACCATAATTTTATAAACCCAAAAAACAAGCCTTACCCTTGATTCACCCTTTTTAGTTTTGCTCCACCCCACCCTTTTTATGATTAACCAAAAGATATGTGAGATAGTTTCTGAACAACGCAATATTTGCAAAAAATGACATAATTTGCGCAAAAAACATGAATAAAATACCAATGGTAAAGTTCGAAAAATCAAGAGAAGTAGATTTGGAAGAAAACAAGTTCTTTTTGTTCAAAATGAAATGATTTTATCCAACTGACCTTATATTGGTTTTGAACTGTAATTCCTCTAATTGTTGAGTTTTAATTTTAAACACGATCTATTATTTCTTTTCTAGTTAAAACAGTTACTTTTAAATTTGGGCTCGAAAAACTTTTTTGAAAACAAAATATCGATCTCCTGGGATAGAACACTCGACGTTTAAGATGAATTTTGCGCTACTTGCTCCTGCACTATTGGCGCTGAATTTTTTGTCTAAGAGAAAATGTTCTATACTAAAACAACAACAACAAATTCTCAATTTTTCACAAAATTTCTTAATCTTAGCAAAATTGGCAACTTTTTCCAGAATAGACATTTAGAATTGTTTTCAGGGTGAGCAGTGACGTAACCACGGGAGGGGTACCAAAGGTACCGGTACTCCCCTCCCCCCTACGGGCTGAAGACTCAATTTTTTGAAAAATTGATTAAAAAATTACCATATGACCCCTGAACGCCGCCTGAATTTTTGTTGCAGCTAGATCTTCTGGTGTTGATGGACGAGAATTTTGTACCTTATGCTAAAATTTTTACAAAAATAAATTTTCAAAATTTTTATATACCTTATGCTGCAGTTCCGTCCGGAACATATCATAACACAAAGGATCTTGAATAACATCGACGTTCGGGTTATCTAAAAAGAAATAATCATCGAAAAAATGTTCATATAAAAATGGTAGTGTTATAAAAAATTTTCTTACAAGGAATACTCAATGGATGCAATACCCCTACAGGAAAAAGCTTGGTACGGTTTTTATAGTATACACTGAGCTTGATTTTTTCGTCAACACGACCACGCAGAGATGCTGTTGATGAGAAAATCAAGTTCAGTATATACTAACAAGGAATGCTCAATGGATGCAATACCCCTACAGGAAAAAGATTGGTGGGGGTTTTTTAGTATGGGTCATGGCAATAAAAACGACGCATGATCTGGATGCCGATAGAAAGGAAATTTTTCATACCCTATTCATATGGCCGAGTGGTTAACGTGCTAACTTACAGGCTCGGGTTCGAATCGAAAATTTTTGCTTTTGCATGACATTTTTTGCATATGCCTATTTTTATGCCTAGAGTATTTTTATGTTATTATTTTTCATATTTATAGTTATGTATAGAGCGGGTTCGAGTTCCACCAGAGATCAATTGACTGTGTATTGATCTCTGGTGGGTCTCTAATTCGTGCTATACATAACGAAAATGCATAAATGTGAAAAATGATAACATGAAAATACTCTAGAAATAAAAATAGGTATATGCAAAAAATTGCATGCAAAAACTTTTGGTTCGATCTGGGATTCGAACCCGAGCCTACAAACTGTAAGTCAAACGCTTTAACCACTCGACCATATGAACTCCTATGAAATGGTACTCATTTTGCTCGTCACAATGAGCTAATCCAATGGCATAAATCGTTTTGGATTTTAAGCGCATGCCTGTTTTTGTGAGCCGTACTAGTTTTTGTCAACAACGACTTACGCCTTAGATGCTGTTGTAGAGTGTCGAAAAACAATTGACCAAATTCAATCAGGTCTTCCGGCTGAGCTCGGATGGTTTCCCGAGCGAACGCTTCCAACAAGGGTCGTAAACCGGAAGGCACTTTATATTTATCGGATATTTTTTCGGCCATTTTACGTAGTAATATGTATACAAATTTGAATAGAACTACAATTGACTTTTTTAGATGAAAATTACATAAAAGGATCGCGTGTCAAAGATGTTTTTTCTTCACGGGTAAATACAAGAAAATAAATTGAGCTCATAAAATTTTTATGTATTTACGAAAAAAATTTTTGGGAGGATACAAAAGTTTAATGCACATAAAAATTATCAAAAATTTTATAAAAATAGGTACACAAGCACGAGAAAAGAACCCGGATTTTGACAAAAAATATAGTAACACATAAAAGGTACAAATTGGCTAAAAAAGGAAATTTGGAATTTTTTGAAATTTTTTCATGGTTTCGAAAATTTTACACAGCTTCGAATGCTCCTGGGATAGAACTCTCGCCGTTCAAGATGAACCGCGCCACTTGCTCCTGCGCTATTCCTGCACAAATTTTTCATCTCAAATTCTCAACAATATTTACAAATACCCTTCCCAAAAAACTTTTCACCTTCCGACCATCAAATTTATGAGGAGACATTTTTTACACTAAAAAATTGAACAACTACGTCATAAAAATCATGATCAATATTCGAGCAAATAACTAAGTTATTTTTTTGCATCAAACACCTGTTCGCTTAATGGAATGTGCATGCAATCGGAGAAGGTGGATGACGACGATGGGCCGTTTTTCCACAAGCTAGCCGTTGGGTAAAGTCTTTCTCTCGCGGGTTCATGTGAAAAATTTATTCACTTCTCAGAAAATGGGATTTTTAAATGTGGGAAGCACAAAAGTTGGGCACATAATAAAGATTAAATGGAATTCTTGAAAGAACAAAAAAAGTAATAATGCATTTAAATTTGTATTGGGTGGCTAATCAGAGAACCCCCAAAGGCAATGGAGGCACTACTGCAAGAGGGGCGGGAAGGGGGGGGACAAGGGCGTAGATAGGGAAAATTGCTCCCCTCCAGGAGGTGTGGCAATTTTTACAAAAATTGTTTTTCAATGGAAATTTTGATTTTTTTAAACGAAATAAGCATTACTAGGCTTTTAAATCTATTACAGTGGCATAGCCACTGAGGGGGGGGGGTACCGGTACACCCCCCTTACGGGCCGAAAAACATAAGGGTCCCCTTTATGATTTTTTAGAAAAAAAGCTTGGTACCCCCCTTAAAACATTTCTGGCTACGCCACTGATCTATTAATAAAATAAAATCCAAAAAACAAAATAATGACAATATTATCTTCCATCAATCCTACAAATAAACATCAAAAATCCCTGAAGGAACCCATATAATTTGTGGGTGGATATCTTAAAATAACAGAGTAACAACTTCCTCGTTTGAACTTTTGAATGCAACAATTTTTCCCAAAATATCTTTTTTGCATTGAATTGAAAATTCAATTTCCCTTAAACCTATAAAGTGCACTTCCTGAGCACTTATTGAGATGAGCATTTAAACGTTGAACATTTTTTTGCAGGATGGGCCAAACAAAGTGGATTTTGTGATTTTTGAAACCCGAAAATATATTTCTAAAAATGACCTTAGGGGTAATTTTATGCGGGGAATCGATTGCGCGCATTCCCAAACCCTGAAAATGTTTTCCTGACTCTGATTCAGGGAAAAATTGGGTTTTTGAAGCGGGAATTGTCGGTTTTCGCATTTTCAAAAACCCAATTTTTTCTCTGAGTTAGGTCCAGGGAAGCATTTTCAGGGTTCGGGAATTCGCGCAATCGATTCCCCGCATAAAATTACCCTTAGAAAAATAAATTTTCGGATCCCAAAAATCACCAAATCCACTTTTTTTGGCCCACTCTATAACTATGCAAAATGACGTTTTTTAGGCTTATAACATTTTTGTATTTTTATATCATTTTGATTCAAATTTTTCTGCAAAATCTCACTCAAAGTACACAGGGTAGCGCAAAAAAACCAGATTTTTGCAATTTTTTCAAAAAATTTCAACTTTTTATATTTTTATCAAAATAACCCTGTAGGGGGTTTTCTATGCTAGAAATCGATTGCGCGCATTGCCGAACCTTGAAAATACTTCCCTGACCCTAAATTAGCATATTTTCGCGAAAAATACGAAAATTCAATGCAAAGATAGGCTAATTCATGATCAGGGAAGCGTTTTCAAGATTCGTCAATGCGTACAATCGATTCCTCGCATAGAAAACCCCCCTATAGGGTTATTTTCAGGAATATATGGGGGGGGGAGCAATCCGGACAATTGCCCCTCTTTGGCAGGAAAAATTTAGAAAAAAATCATAAGAGTACCCCTCTATACATTACCAACGGGGAGACTGTCCCCCCATGTAGCTAGCATCGAGCCAAAAGTTAAAGATTCATATAGCCTCGGAGTGGCGAAGCTGAGTTGAGACTTTTTAACGGCTAAAAATGGACTTTAATTCCAAGTCTCAAGGCTATATAGCCTCGGGATATAACCGAAAACATAAAACTACTAACATTTTCTTAAATAATATAAATGGGTGCCGACCTTTTTTTGGTCGACACCAAGGTAGCTTGTCCCCGCTCCTTGTTCATGTATGATACCCCCTTATATTTTTGTCCAAAACCACATGCGGATTTTAATCAAAATTTTAAAAAAGTTTGAAAAAAACACAAGTAGCTGTGGATTTTGGACTTTGGGCCATTGCCCTCCGTCAGAAAATCCTGGTTATTTTGGTGAAAATTTAAAAAATTGAAACTTTTTGAAAAAATCGCAAAAAAGGTTTTTCTTGCACCACCCTGTACATAAATAACAATTGACTAAAAACGGCTATAAACATCACTTAATTGCTTTTAGCCGATACGTTTCCTGTATTAGCACTATTCTCGAAAACATTTATAGCAAAATGCTATTAGGGAAGTAATCAAATAAAAATAGGAAAAACCAGGCGCTCCGCTCTAAGTTTCTTTTTTTTTCATTCCAAAATTGTCGTGTGCCTAGGTTTTTCATCGAATCCCTCTCATTCGAATCCGTATAAAACGAGAAAGTAATCGGCGTTAGAGCATTTAGCACATTTATATTGAATGAAGCCAATAATAATAAGATTCGATTCGAGCGTAAATTTTAGAAACGATGAGTGCCGCACGTTTTTTCCCAACCACCTACACCCGGAAGATGGAAAAATTCCCGAAGTTTGTTAAAAAAACATGTCATATGAATTTTTGATTTCCAAAAAATACCATTTGATGAAGAGTGGGTGTTTGTTTATGAAGTAAACATTTAGAGAAGAAGCATTAAAAATTAATTAAAGAATTAGCAAGAAAACTGAATGAGGCATTTTCGTGAAAAATGTTCAATAGTAAAAAACAAGCTAAAAATTCGTTGAGACGGCGTTACGTTACGACTAGAGTAGAATTTGAAGCAGTTACTTCAAGGATCCCATGGTTCGGTGGTACTAGGCTTGTCTCAAGCTTCCTGGTTCAAATCCCGCATGAGGCCAAAAGATTTTACCTAGTAAAGTCCGTTTCCGCAGGAAAAAAAGTCCGGAGGTGATGGCCAAGTGGTCTAAGACACCGAAAATAATTAAAAGACCACAACCATATGAAAAAATTATATATTCGAAAAGATCATGAAAAATTGAGTATTTTTTGTTTTTATGGCATCTTCTGAATCGTTTTCCCCATCGAGATAAATGCATCTGAAAATATGAATTTGCGCACATGTTTTCGTTGTAATAACCAAACTTTTTTGAATTTTTTGCTTTAAAATCGTGAAAGAATAGCATCAACTGACAGGGAATTTTATACTGAACAACTTTGCTAATTGAAGTTTGTGTAAAAAATTATTTTTTATTTCAAAAATGCAAAATAAGTTTAAATTTATTTATATTGAAACGAAAACCCTGCATAAACTTATTTTGCACTTTTGATCGGAGAAAATAATTTTTTACGCAAACTTCAATTAGCAAAGTTGTCCAGTATAAAATTTTCTGTCAGTTGATGCTATTTTTTCACGATTTTTCCATAAAAAATTCAAAAAAATTTGATTATTACAACGAAAACATGTACACGAATTCTTATTTTCAAATGCATTTATCTCGATGGGGAAAACGATTCAAATGTTGTCGTAAAAACAAAAAATGTTCAATTTTTCATGATCTTTCCGAATATATCATTTTTTCATATGGTTAACTGACTGGTCTGATCCTTTAAAAAAAATTTGATTTTGCAAACTGCCAAAATACCGTCTATTAAATGCCATTTAAAAAAATGATCACAATAAATTCCTATACATCTCCTCAAAACTGACATGAGCCATCATTCTCGAGTCACAAAAACTCATCAATGAATAGCAAGAGACGAAGGAGTAAAATATCCGATGGCAGCAGCAAAATGACACTCTCCAGTTTGCCGTATAACTCAGGGATAAAATAGGGCAAATGAGGAGACGCCGATGCGAATCAAATGCGTAGCTTTAGCGCACTATTTTGGAGCTAATGAACGCAGAAGAGGAAAAAACGTATAAAAAAGAGGAAAAGAGGAAAGATTTTCCCACAAAGGGCAATCGCCGTCATATGTAAAAGAGAAAATTGGTTTATAAAAATGAGAAAAAATTAGTTTAGATTTGGAGTGTTTTGGCATCCCACATCAAATTTCAGCTCCAACTATAAAAAAAGCTGAACCCAAGCCAGTATCCGTCCGATCTGGCAAGTTAAGCAACCTTGAGCCCTCAAGTTCGATCCGCGAGGGAAAAAAGTTTTATATAAAAATTTTTGCTCGTTTATAAAAGAAATTTTTGTGAACATCAAACTTTTTGTCCTCACGAGATCGAACATGAGAACCCAAATTGCTTAACTTGCCAGATCGGACAGGATGCTAAACTCGGACTTTGAATTTTGGTCCAGCTTTTTTATAGTTAGGGCTAAAACCAACTAAATGAAAAATTTTCTGGTAAAATTTTTTCCTTCTCGTGCATAAATTGGTTAATAGATGCACATGAAAAGTGTAAAAAATTCTGTCCTTGAACTATTCAATTCTATTTGTGTTTTAATATGACTTTTTGTACGTCAACCGGTTATCATAAAACGAAAAGATAATAAAAAATTATCTAAAAAAATTCCGATCGTGAACTTTCTAAGGCTAGGATATATGAAAAATAAATCTGCACAAAATAAAATGGAAACTTAAGTGCTTAAGCTCGGATATTTCCGGTTATAGGAGGGGAGAATATGAAAAATCTCAAGTTGTCATGAAAAAGTGCACCCATAAATTCCATGTATAGGATTTCTGCTTGAAATTACTTTGATATATGCAGTATGCTAGACGATTATGGAAATAAAGACAGGGAAACAGAAAAGGAAGTTGTGGAGCTACTACACAATAAGGGCATTCTTGGAATGACCCCTCTAGGGGTGAAAACAAGGTAAAAAATTCCAGGAAAAAATTTTTTCTTGGAATTTGACATTTTTAAAGCAAAAAATGCTTCCCTGATTCAGGGAAGGCCTGTGTATTGAAGCGAAAAGTAGCAAAAATTGGTAAAAAATTGAAAAAATTTTTTTCCTCCGATGTCGATGATTTTTGTATCAATCATGATTTTAGTGTCAAATGAAAAAGTGCACCCATAAGTTCCGTGTAGTGAAAGAAAAAATGATTTTAGTGTCAAATCGTGTATTGAAGCGAAAAGTCGCAAAAATGAAAAAAAGAAAATCATTTTTGCATTTTTGCGACTTTTCGCTTCAATACACGATTTCACACCAAAATTATCGAAATCGAAGGAAAAAATTTTTTCAATTTTTCTTACCGATTTTTGCAACTTTTCGCTTCAATACACAGGCTTCCCTGAATCAGGGAAGCGTTTTCGCTTTGAAAATGTCAAATTTAGATTCCCCAGCATGTTTTACCCCTAGAGGGGTCATTTCAAGAAAAATCTTGAAAATTTTTTACGTAGATGCCCCTATTATATAGTAGCTTCGGAGGTTTTTGATCAATCTTTATGCAGAACATCTCACAAGGAACACCATCAACTTGTCCCCCAATTTATGAGTGCAATTTCCTCCTCTGATTTTGCCGACAAAAAGCAGAGATCCTGTTTCCTGTTTCAGAACCTCTGCTCTTTCAAAAAATCGATCCTATCTCCGAGATCATGAGCTCAAGTGCAACTAGAATGAAGAGAAGAGATTTTTCATTCAAAATAGAACACCCTTTTACTCCAAAAACTGCAAAAAACGAAAAAAATTAAATTAAAACAAATTTAATCATTGAGCAAGAACGACCCGAAACACAAATTCTTGCAGCTCAAAAAGTGTAACCAATATGATCGAAAAAAAGAAAGTCTTCTTCTTTTTCTCGTCTTCCGGTCGAATGGAACAGAAAAGCCTGAGGGTGTGCGGATGCGTATATATACAAGAAGTGATGTGTGTGTAATGTTTAAAGGCCAAATGGCAAAAGTTGTTGTCTCGACAAACGAACGAACAATGAAAATGCTAGAAAAAATGCATTGAAGAGACAAATGATTAGGGTTGTTTCAAAAAGCGCCGGATGAATTTTAAATTTATTTGCAGGAATGTTGTAAAAGTGGGGGCAAATTTTAAAAATTTTTCGCGTCAATACACACAACTTTTATTGATTCAGGGATTCTACCGTTTTCGGGTACGCTGAACACGATGGTGGCGTTTTTTCATTCCAATAACATTCTTACAGGACCTAGAACACATGAAAGTATGACACTTTTTGGTAAAATCACATTTTCCTTTCCAGATCTCGTGACCCTTTAGGGGTAATTTTATGCAAGGAATCGATTGCGCGCATCGAAAAATTCTGCAAAAAATTTCCGGGGTGTTGGGGTTAAAACTTATAACCTTTAATTTTGACGCAATTTTTTCCATTTTTTGATCCCCAGAAACAATTTTCAGAATTTTTCGATGCGCGCAATCAATTCCTCGCATAAAATTACCCCTAAAGGGTCATTTGTTAAAAAAAAACCCGGCCGTAAGTTGGACCCCTCCCTTTAATACTTGAACACATCCTAAGAAGTCAAAGGTCGAAGTATATATCACCTCTTCCTTTCAACTATATACCCACATTCTTTCTGTCACTTAACTACCTAAAGCTAGAAAAACTTTAAAAGCCTAACATTCAATGCCATTAGCGCTTATTTAACAGGTGTCTCCGCTAAATTCCAACAAGCCTAACTCAATTTGATTCCATTTAGCACTATTTGCCTGCTAAGAAAATGTTCATTTATAATTTAAACCTTGAGTTTTGGTCGAATAATTTCCGAAAATCCTTAATCTATACGACATAAGTCTTCAAAGAATTGTAGGCCATGTTTAGTATGAAGAGTCCGATAAATTTATTACCCTTCAGGAAAACCACGAATTTGCCGTTTTATGGGACATAAAGTGTGTTATGGAAAAATTCTATTAAAAAATTTCTACGTCATTTTGTTTTTACCCAATGTTAATTATTGTTTAAAGTAGATGACATTTATGGACTAATTCAAGAGAAAATTTTTTTGCCAAAACAGCCTAAATAGGGGTAAAATCATGCAAAAAATCGATTGCGCCATTCCCAAAGCGTGAAAATGCTTCCTTGACCCTGATTCAGATAGATTTTTTCGATCTTTTTTATACTAGTACTTGGTTTGAAAAGACGTTTCTCCATTAACAAGACTTGATAGCGCAGTGGCAAGGCAGCAGCTTGGTGGCCACAAGGTCGCGGGTTCGAATCCTTTTTCCAATTTTTTTGCATAAAGTAAAAATCGAAAAATCTATATTTTCCCTGAATAAGGGTCAAGGAAGCATTTTCACTCTTCGGGATGCGCGCAATCAATTTTCGCATGATTTTCCCCTATATAAGCTGTTTAAAAAAAATTTTTCTTGGATTAGTCCATAAATGTCACCTAATCCTAATTGAAAATTGAACAAACTTCGGAAAATCCTGGATACAGGTCTGAAGTTATATAAGAAGATAAATAAGAACAAAAGTTTAAAAGCTCATACTTAGTCATGAGTAAAACGTAAAGATCTTGAAAGAGAAAAATTATCATAAGCAAGAAAGATGTAATATTTAATGAGTCAGCTAAATCAGCAGAAATTATACCACAGCAAATAAAACATTAATAACTGTCAAAGATATTAATAGAAGCGCTCTTGAAAAAAGGTTTTCTTATCAAAACAAACGATAAAATACGCATAACGC
>JAQGCP010000803.1:0-14660 GCA_034699885.1 Acrobeloides thornei | reverse complement strand
TATTACACTTTTCGAATGGCATCGATAACTCGTCAAATATATGACCCGAAAACCACTTCACCAGCTATTGGCCCATATAGGTATGTTGATTATTTTTGTGTGTGTGCAGGGCTATAAGGAAGAGAGATAGCGCGTACTCAAAAACAAGGATCCCATTTTTTGCTGTTTTTGTAGCCGATCAAAAAACTAGGAAGTCGTCAATTTTTCAGATCTTCTACAGGATGAACCAAAAAACCGTACCTTTGCGTTTTTTGGCGAAAATTTTTCAAAAATCAACTATAAAGGGTATTTTCATGCGAGAAATTGATTGTGCGCATCGAAAAACCTTAGTGGAGGAGTTCTCTAATATAACTTTTATGTTGAAATTTTTATTTAGCAAAGCTGTTCGAGTCGATAATACAGTCTATCTGAGCGGTGCAATTGGCTTGGATCCAAAAACGAACGAACTTGTTCCGGGTGGTGTTAAAGAAGAAACACATCAAGCTTTACGCAACTTAGGGGGTAAGCCAAAAAATTTTTTACACTTACAGTACCGGATAAAAACTTCGAACAAATTTAAAACTTATTATGTAAGGCTCCAGAAATGAGAAAAAAATTTCTGGAGCCCTATACAAGTGAGCCAAAAAACTGTACTTTAGCGTTTTTTGGTGAAAATTTTTTAATCATTTATAAGGGGTATTTTCATGCAAGAAATCGATTGCACGCATCGAAACCCCTTGAAAACGCTTTTAGGTGATTTTTGAAATTTTTTCGCCAAAAAAACGCAAAAATACGGTTTTTTGGCTCACCCTTTATAAGTTTTCTCTAAGTTTTTTTCATGTACTATAGTTTTGCATAATGTTTTAGAAGTTCTCAAAGAAGCTGGGATTTCGTATGGAAATGGTAATTTATTTTTGGTGATGACGATATTAAAAAAAAAGATTTTTAGTTGTTAAAACTACAGTTCTCTTGGCTGATATGAACGATTTTACTGTGATGAATGAAGTTTACAAAGAGTATTTTACAAGTCGTTTTCCCGTAAGTGTAGATATAAGCCACGTGGAACGAAAACTTTTTGTGGACCCCTTTTAATTTTGAGATTACAAAACAATGGTGTAGCCACAGGAGAGACAAATGTCCCCGTTCTTGAAAAAATTTAAATTTTTCCTAAGGGCCCTTTATGTTTTTTCCGATTTTGAAAGAAATGACCAGTTTTTCACCAAAAATGACTATTTTTACCCCCAAAAATGCACATATTTTTGCCCAAAAAGTGCCCCTCGTATCCAAAAGCGTCCTCCCCCCCCCACCTCTAGCTGGGGATCTGGCTACGCCTCTGTTATAAAGTGAAAAAAAGTTTCGACTAGTGGCATAGCCAATGGGTGAGGAGAATAGCGATCGCTCTCGTTCCTAGAAAAACTTTCCCTTATTTTCCTCATAACAACGATCTAAAAAGAAAAATTTTAAATCTAAAAACTGATTTTTTCGTTTTTCTATTAAGTTCGCTATTCCGACTCCATAGATAGCATAACTAATCTTAATAATCCTGAAAATTTAGGCTCGTGCTGCTTTTCAAGTGGCGAAACTTCCTAAAAATTCACGCGTTGAAATCGAAGCAGTTGCAGTTGTTGGCAAAATAGAAGACGTTTGATTTATTGAACGTTACCTATTCTTATAGAGATAATTTTGTTTTGTTTCATTTATAGTTTTATGTAACAAAAAAATAATAAAGTTTATTATGAAAAAACCGCATTATTTAGTGTTTAGTTATTAATATTTGTGTACTGTGAAAATTAAGTTTATGCGGATACTGATATGTAAAATGGTAGTTAAAAGATGTCGAATAGTGATTATTAAGTTTCAAAGTGAAATTTTTTTCAAATATCGAACTATGGTAACGGTATAATTTGGGCATAGACTCGAATGAAACGAAAGATTTGAAATGATACGAACGAAACGATCGAATAAGTCGATACGAATGAAACAATATAACGGAAAAAATCAATAAAAATTATTGGTTTTTTCCATTATGTCGTTTCATTCGTACCGTTTTATTCGATCGTTTCATTCGTAACGTTCTATTCGATCGTTTCATTCGTACCGTTCTATTCGATCGTTTCATTTGTATCGTTTCGTCATCTTCATTTCATTCGAGTCTATGCCGACAAAGGAAACAAAATTACCCCAAATTGGCATTTTCATTTTTTGTTGTTGTTGAAAAATTGGTATTGTCACCATGGTGCCAAAGTTGTCATCTTTTCACCACGAAGCACCACCAAAATTCGCATATTTGAAGCCGGTGACAAAGCTGTAGCTTTGAGCATTACTAGTTTCGAACAAATGGATTGTGAAATTTTAAATAATTTGTTCAGAATTTTTTTGTAAGATTAGTTATTTTACGGGGTGTATCGAAAAAAACCGGAATCTTGGCGATTTTTTCACGTTTTTTTCGATCCGAAAATTTTTTTCAAAAATCCTAAAAATGATCCCGGGTAATTTTATGCAGGAAATCGATTGCGCGCATTCCCGAATGCTTCCCAGATCCTGATTCTGGAAAATAAGTGTGTAAATTTGTATTTTTAGCTTTTATATACACATTTACTTTCCTGTCAGGATCTGAGAAGAATTTTCAAGCTTCGAGGAATGATTGCAATCGATTTCCCGCATAAAATTTACCCTATATAGGTCATTTGTAGGATTTTTGGAAAAAATTTCGGGTCGTGAAAAACATGAAAAAATCCTCCAAATTCCAGTTTTTTTCGATACACCCTGTAAATTAGCAAAAATAATTGCACTTTGAATATTCGCAACGTGTTTTTAATAACGTGTCAAAATAATCGTTTTATTGCACACAATTCTTTAAGTATAAAAGCAGCTAATAATGACGTACAATCATGATTGTTAATCTGTTTAGTTTATCTTTCAAATTTTTTTTCCGATTTGCAGTGTTGGCATTGAACAAACTGATTGATACTACTAAGGATTAGCGAGCTCACTTAACTTGATTTTTGTTCAAAAAAATTTTTTTAGCTTTTTTTCTTTGGAAATGACCTCGCTAGGGGTAACTTGATACGGGAAATCGATTGCACACATCGACAAAACATGAAAACGAGTTTTTTTTGGGAAATGAGTCATATATACTTCATAAGCATATGATTCTTGTTAAAAATGTGGCACATGCTTATGAAGTAGATATGGCTAATTTTCCGCAAAAAACTCGTTTTCATGTTTTGTCAATGCGCGCAGTCGATTTTCCGCATAAAGTTACCCCTAGAGAGGTCATTTCCGAAGAAAAAAAGCTAAACAATTTTTTTTAAATCACGTTAAAAAATCTCGCTAATCCTTACAGAACCAAAGATTTTTTAGTGAAAAATGAAAGCACTAATTCTTGTTGGCGGATATGGGACTAGACTTCGGCCTTTAACACTTACTCAACCGAAACCTCTAGTGGAATTCGCTAACAAGCCCATGGTATTGCATCAAATGGAAGCCTTGGCTGCAGTTGGCGTCGATACTGTGATTTTGGCTGTCAGCTACCGTCCTGAAGTTAGTTCTTTCGGAGCTAGTTCACTATGTTGAATTCACTTATGGTCCAAAAGTCGAAATTTTTTATTTTAAAATCAGCCGAGAAACATCCTATGGGGTTTTTAGTCGAAAAACACATTGGTGACGTTATTTTTGCATGAAAATCTATAAAAAATACTGAAAAACTTCGTTTTTTGAGTACTAGAGCTTTTGGCAACGAGCAAATCGTTGCCAAAAACTCGTTTTTAAAAAAAAGTGGATTTGCAAACAGCTCTAGTACCCAAAAAACTCAATTTTATGAAGATTTTCAGTATTTTTTAATAGATTTTCACGCAAAAATAACATCACCAATGTGGTTCTCGACTAAAAACCCTAATAGAATGTTTTTCGGGTGGTTTTAAAAGAAAAAATTTCAATTTTTGGACTATGATAAGTGAATCCAACAAAGTGAACTAACTCCGTTCTCTTGTTATGATTTAAGATGAGAATCATGTTTAGATGCTTGAACAAGAGATGAAAAAGCAAGAGGATCGACTTGGGATTAAAGTGAGTTTTTCCACTTAAACGTATGAGGTGCATATTTTTTAGATTGTATTTTCTGTGGAAGAAGAGCCGTTGGGAACTGCTGGCCCGCTAAAATTGGCTGCTCCTCTATTGGAAGGAAGCGAATCATTCTTCGTCCTCAATTCCGATGTGATTTGTGAATTTCCATTTCAGCAAATGATGGAGTTCCATAAAAAGCACGGACGTCAAGGCACAATCGCCGTAAATTTTTTCGCCAACAAAACATTGAAGAACCGTCGTGTAATATTTTTAGGTAACAAAAGTGGAAGAACCATCGAAATACGGTGTTGTTGTTTTTGACGAATCAGCTGGTAGAATTGATAGCTTTGTGGAGAAGCCTCAAGAATATGTTGGGAATAAGATTAATGCCGGCTTGTACATATTGAATCCATCCGTGTTGGACTATATCCCACTCGCGCCAACTTCAATTGAAAAAGAGGTGTTTCCCCAAATGTCCGAATCCGGGAATTTGTATGCATTTGTCCTGCCTGGTTATTGGATGGATGTTGGACAGCCGAAAGATTTTTTGAAAGGTACAGGGTGTTCCAAAAAACCCATAACCTTATTCTAGGAACTCAACTTTATTTGTCTCATATTCGAAAGAAGTTGGAAGCCACCGGTGACTTGAACGGCCTGAGACTAGCAACCGGGAAGAACATAATTCCTCCTGTTTTGGTGGATGATACAGCGAAGATTGGTGAAGATGTCTCTATTGGACCGAATGTTGTTATTGGTGCCCGAGTTCGTATTGAAGATGGTGTTCGTATCCAAAACGCTACGATCTTATCCGATACTGTGATCCGCACTCATTCGTTTATCAAGTCGAGTATTATTGGTCGGAAGTGTTCAATCGGTACGCGTGAATGTAGCTTTAGGAAATTGAAAAATTCGTTAAAAATTGAAATTTTTTTGTCAAAAATTGAAAAATTCTTCAAAAATTGAAACATTCGTTAAAAATTGAAACATTCGTTAAAAATTTGACGTTTCTTTTTTTTAGGTCGCTGGGTTAGAATCGAAAATAATTCAGTATTGGGAGAAGACGTGGTGGTTACTGACGAATTGTATTTAAATGGAGCTATCGTCCTGCCTCATAAGAGCATTACTATCAACGAACCCGAGCCGAAGATTATTATGTAATAAGATCTATTTTTTGTATTGTTTGATTCATACACTTCAAGCATTCCATTGACAGTTTATGTATTAGCTATTGAGTAGTACAGAGTATTCACTTTGAATTTTTATAACCAACAATATATAACAATAACAGAACAAAAATTTTTCTTCAAAATCAAGCATTTTAGGGGAATTTTTATGCGTGAAATCGATTGCGCGCATTCTCGAAGAGTGAAAACGAATATTTTTCGTGAAAATGAGCCTTTTATACTTCATAAACATGTGATTTTTATGATTCTTTTTTAATTTTTATGGCGTACATCGACAAAACGTGAAAGCTGTTTTTGCCTGGTTACAGTATAAAAGGCTCATTTTTACGAAAAGTATTCGTTTCACGCTTTCGGCAATCGATTTCTCGATAAAATTACCCCTAAAATGCTTGATTTTGAAACAAAAAAAGAACCCTGTGTCATTTGCGGTCGTTAATCCGAAGTAGTACCAAATTGTTTTTTTCGCTCGAAATCACAAAAATTGTGTAAAACATAATATTTTTATCAAAATTTTTACCCAATAGCTATTTAATTTAATTTTTTTGATTGCTCATCAATAAAATGTGATATTATCAGTGTGACTACCTTTAACAAAGAACCTCTTTGTTTCCTTTACCCTCGGGTACTCATTAGTGATGAGTCGAAATCGGTTCTCAAAATTTTTTCTTTAAGTTTTTATGAAAAATGTCAAAAACAAAACTAACACAGAAATAAAGGTCAAAATAAAAGTTGTAAAACTCAATTTCTGTGTTATTTTTGTTTTTGACATTTTTCATAAAACCTAAAGAATAAATTTTGGGAACCGATTTCGACCCTTCACTAGTACTCATACTGAAACTATGTTGCCTTTTTAATCTAACATTACTGCTAATTTTTGTTTAGTTTATTTATTTATTTTTGGCTTCAAAATAGTTACTGGCGTGGGCAATTCTAATATTTTTCAATTCAGTTGTGGTATAATTATATCAACTTTTTGTATAAAAGTTAATTTATTGGTATATCTTAAGTATTAATTCAATAAAAATTTAATTCGTAATAGGCTAAAATCTATCTGTTTATTTATCATGTTATCTTCAATTTATGACTCGGATGAGAAATGTATTTTCAGATGAGTTAAAGACCAGAGAAAAGATGTCTTCAATAGCAACACCAGATGATGATGGAAGCGATCGTTGGTTAGAAATCGATGATAATCTATCACTGCCAACTCAGACAGTTGATGAAATACTTGCAGAGGTTTTACAATCAATTCTCTTGTAATCACCCAGAAAGGACCAGAGAATTTTTCTATAAAAACATCGGGTTTTCAACTCGCATATCCATCCAATGTTCGGTTACATAAGAAACCATCCATGTATCCGACAAATGAGTTTAGTCGAAATTTTGTTTTGGCTACCATAAAAAGTTCCGTGGTAGCCATGAAAAAAACTTCGATTATAATAAGAGATCACGCGTACAATTTTTTAACAAAAAATATAAACAGAACATCTTGGGGCGCCCATCCACTTTGACAAAATTCCCCCATGTTAATAGCATTTTTAGCGTGGAGTTTTCGACGAAGACCTAAGCTATGATTATGATGAGGATAATTTCTTCCTTTTGGGTAGATCTGATCCGAACTTGGCCTCCTCTTTAAGTTATCAATTAGATTCGCCTATTGTCATAGAAAAACAAAGTTGACTATTTTCAACATTTCAATAACCAAAAAAATTTTTTAGATTCAATTAGCCATCAAATTATTTCCGTTAAAGATCGACCGCTTGGTGGATGCCCATCATGTGTTAGCATATCGTCTATAAGTCGATTAATCGCTATCGGGACTTCTCGTGGTTCAACTTTACTATTTGAGTTAGAAAATGGAAGATTGGCTCAATATGTCCCTCCTGGAAGTGGTAAAACATTTTTAAAAAAATTCGATTTTTTGTTTGAAAAGTTCAATTTTTTGTTGAAAAATTTTGTTTTTTATACACCCTGTAAATAAAATAAACATTTTTAGATTATGGCTCAGTTTCATGTGTTGAATTTTCCCCAGATGGTGTACGCTTGTCAATTGGCTATAGTCGTGGCGCTATCCGGGTGGTGGACTGTCGTAATGGAAAAATTCTAGAAGAATTTTCCGAGGCTGTGCAACCGGGTCGAGGAATTTTACATATCCAATATGTCACACGGTTTGTGCTCGCTCTATCGCTTCTTTTCTATTATGCTAATTTAGAAGATCCTTGGTGGTTGTCGATAGTGGAGGCTCTGTGTATGAGTTTAGAGAAAAGGCTCCGAAAAATAAACGTGTACGCTGTGTCTTTACGGGTTCAAGAGGAGAGGTAGTTGTCTAGTTGCTTATTAAGGGTCAATAAAAATGCGCGCAAATAGACTCGACGGAGTCGATACCGTAGATCTGAGTTAGTTTCCAACGAGTTAGTTAGATCTGAGTTAGTGTTATACAGTAGTAGTGTAGTTTGAAGTAATTGTTGTAGTTTGTAGTGACTACTACAAACTTTACTACTACTAGTTCCCAACGAATTAGTTAGATCTGAGTTAGTGCTATAGCAGTAGTAGTGTAGTTTGTAGTACTAACTACTACAAACTACTATACTAATAGTTGTAGTTTGTAGTAACTACTACTACTAGATTCCAACGAGTTAGTAAGATCTGAGTTAGTTTGAAACTGACTCGATTGAAACAGTTTCAAAAATTTCCGAAGCTTGAAAATTCTTTCCCGATTCAGGAAAATTAGTACATGTTCGATTTTCGCTTCAATACACACTCTAATTTCCCTGAATCAGGGTCAAGCTTTCTCGATGCCGTCGAGACTATTTGTACACATCTATCACGACTTTTAATGGACCTAAAAATTTTTAGGTAGTCAATGTAGTGGTGATAGATAGCGAAGGCGTGGTTCTTCTAGTTTCTCTTAGACAAGTGCTAATTATTTCGACGAAACGAGGCACAGTTTTGAGTCATCTTCGTTTAACAGGGCCTCCGAACGCCCCACCAATTATTGAATGGCGGCAAAAGGTTGTTCCCGTGAGTTTGGCTAGAAAGCCTGGCTTCTTTCACGGAAACTGTTCGTTTAGGTCACCTCGCGTTCCATTGTCAAAGATGTTCGCATTTGTATTGCCAGAGGTCAAGAAATTCGCATCCACCAGTTGCAATCAACCGCGAATGATGCCCTAGTCTGTCCCTTAGTGAAAGCCTTTCTCTTAGACAACCCCATAATCAATCTAAAGTGGATGGACGATCACCACTTTTTGGTGTTTGATACAAGAGAACAACTACATTTGATTGATGCCCACCGGGGAAATGTCCTCTCGACTGTTAGTATCAACAATATGGAGTTGATCTACAATTCTGCTGATTATAAGGTAAAAAAATGGAAGACGCATGTCTTATAACAAGTTCGTTTTGAGGGCCTAGCAACGGGTGGAAATGTGAGTGAAGCGTTGAAAGCTCTCGCTGAAAATGTTTGTTACCAATCCATGGTTTGTGCAAATGGTCAAGTTTATGTTATTGGCCAGGATGCACTTTGGTCGATCACATTGTTAGATCAAGTTGCCCAACTAGAATTGCTTGAAGAAAAGTAAGTTATCACAGCTAGTTGATCTATAAGGGTCGCCACAAGCTATCGTACGAAAGTACGACGGCCCCACAAGCTATCGTACAAAGTCATCGTACGATCGTAAAATTAACGTAAAAGTACGACGAAATCGCCACAAGCTGTCGTACGATCGTACGACGCAGTACGACGAAATTCGTACGATAGCTTGTGGCCATTTCGTCCGTCGTACGAGTGTATTTTACACTCGTACGATGACTTCGTACGATAGCTTGTGCCGTTGCTTGTGGCGACCCTAATACCGCTGCCGATTAGTAGTATTACATTTCAACTCATCAATTTTTAAAGTTATTCATATCTTTTTCTAGAGATGATATAGCTTCAGCCTTGTTATATATCACCGATATCTATACTGGTAGGGTACGGGATCGAACCCGTAACTCGGATCTTCGCAACCGAGTTTCGAAAAGACTTATCGAACTAGTCATTCGTTTGCTCAATCTCACTATTGAAGGTTTAACCAATGGAAAAATTGCAGAACTTGTGGACCATTATAAAGTGAGAGATTTTTCGTTTTCGAATCGTAAACTCTAACAAGTCAAGTATCTCATGTTGATTTCGCTGATTTCGTCCAAAAGTAACTTAAAAGATGTGTAAGAATGCATACAAAAACATGGTATAAAAATTTTCCGGCTGATATGTCTATAGCGAGAAAAATAGTAAAAATTGTCTAAAGTGATTTGCATTATTGTATGCGAGCATGGCGCAGTGCGATGCGTCTCGCCTCACGTTTTGTCGATCATGTCAGTCGGAAAAATTTTTATGCTATGTTTTTGTACGTATTTTTACACATCTTTTAAGCTACCGGGAGAGATCGGCGAAATCAACATGAGATAACTTTACTTGTAAGCCATTCTATTTAGAGACATATTTCAATTCTCCTCCGAGTTTGCACATCAACTAGTCATTTCGATCTTTTATATAACACCGTCTATCGCAGATTGGAAAAAGATCCCTTGGCTCGTTCGATTTTCTTAGAGCTAATGGAGGAATTTATTTCCGAAGGGCTTCTAGATCAACCTCCACCAGCGCTTATTCACGATTTTCTATCACATCTTATTGCTGAAGGTCGAATTTTCACATTCGAAAATTTGAATATGTTTTGTTTAGGTCAACTAAGTCAATTTGAAAGTGCTGTGACGAATGTGCCGATCGACAGATTGGATATTCATCAAGTGATTACAACTTGTAGACAAAACCAATTGTTCGATGGCATAGCTTATGTGATGAATAATGCACTTTTTGACTATATCGGTCCCATGGAGGTATCCAAAATTGAGGGGCATAGGCTCTAATGGAATAAAGAGGATGGAACGATGCGAATAAAACGATACGAATAAAACGATACGAATGAAACTATCAAATAAAACGACATAATGGAACAAAACCAAATTCAGGGTTTTCGTGTCAATATTCAGACAAATTCAAACAAAAAAACGATCGAATGAAACGGTGCGAATGAAATGACATGAGTAAAACGATATGAATGAAACGACATAATGGAACGAAACAAAATTCAGGGTTTTCGTGTCAATATTCAGGCAAATTCAAACCCGTTTCCGGACGCCGTCTGGAAATGAAACCATTTCATTCGTTTTGTTTTCAAACCTTTCGTTTCTTTTTATTAGAGTCTATGCCAAAATTGATCGTATAAGCATACTATGTGTTTATAGGAAATGTTCGAAAATCTGAGAAACTTTGCTGACAAAGGCCTATTATCCGATTGTGAAATTGCTCAAGGGAATAAGCTGCTTCTTTATCTAAGCTGTTGTCTTGCTGGAAGAGGCTATCCCCACGGCACCCTGCATGAACATCTAACCGAAGTTGTCCCTTTTGAAACCTACAAATTTATGGTGGCCCTTCACCCCAACAAGCCCAGCATCCCAACCAGTTCTGCTGATACAAATGGTTACACCATTGAAAACTACCCTCACTTAAGATTGCTACTAAAATTTGATGCTCAACAGTTTTTTAATGTGATATGCACTTGTGTGGATGCGCCAATTTTCGCGAATGATCCAGGTCTTTATAATTGAAAAAATAATTGAAGCTATTGAGGATTAGGGGGTCATCCCAGGTTCAAAAATCGAAAAAATTTTTCTAAAATTTGTTCAAAATGACATATTTAGGGGTAATTTTATGCGAAAAATCGATTGCGCGCATTCCCGAAGCATGAAAACCTTTATTTCACTCTTACAAATTGAAAAATACGTATTTTTAAATGTGAAAATATGAGTAAAAATACGTATTTTTCAATTTTTAAGGATCAAACAAAGATTTTCACGTTTTGGGAATGCGTGCAATCGATTTTTCGCATAAAATTACCCCTAAATATGTCATTTCTAAACAATTTTAGAAAATTTTTTCGATTTTTGACCCTGGTATGACCCCCACCTCTGACCCACAATAGCCCCAAATAATTTTTGCACATTTAGGTCGCCTCAAACGTTTTGTGGATATTTTGTTGAGTATTATTGAAGCAGATGAATGGGATGAATATGCACCGTTATTACTTGCTTTTGTAGTGCATCTCTTGCAGAAAAACGTCATACCGATAGAATTATCTACATTAAACAAGGTATTTGAGTAGTCTATGCACAGTTCAAATAACCAATGTAGAACCCCAAATGACTAGTTCAGTGGGCTAGTCAGTTGCCATTTTTGTTGATATTCGGAAAGTTCATGAAAAATGGAGCATTTTTTGTTTTCACGGCATATTCTGAATCGTTGTAGTTTTCGAGATAATTGTGTTTGAAATTTTGAATTTAAAATTTTTTGTGTATTACAACGAAAACATGTACACTAAAATTCAAAATTTCAAATGCAATTATCTCGAAAACTATAACGATTCAGAACATGCTGTGAAAACAAAAAATGCTCTATTTTTCATGGACTTTCCGAATATCAACAAAATTGGCAACTTTTGGCCCAGAATTACAACCTGATTCCCCACTGCAAATAACAGTACCTCTTTAGATAATAGAAGTGTCATTACGACCAAAGCCCTATGGAATCCGCACTCAGGAAATGATTGAACAGAACGTAATCGATCTAGTTAACATGGTCCCTGAATTGAATCAAGAGAAGATTCTTGAAATGGCTCAAGAAGTTTCATAGTGAGCTTGTTAAATAATTATTAGGTTATTATATGGCTTATTTTAGTGTGCAAATTTTATCGTTTATTTATACCACTAGAAAGGATTTCGCTTCGTTATTAGAATGTTGTTTAGCCAATAAAAAAGATCCGGTAAAAATTTTAACATACAGACTCATGGACGGCCGGGGACACAAACGAACGGATACACACGGACGGGCGAACACACACATGAATGGACACACACACGGACGGACGCACATACGGACGGACACACAGGTGGACAGACGGGGACATACGGACGGACACACATACGAACGGACACACATACGGACGGACGGACACACACACGGGCGGACACACTACGAACGGACGCACATACGGACGGACACACAGGTGGACGGACACGGACGGACGGGGACATACGGACGAATACACACGAACGGACACACACGAACGGACATACAGGCGGAGGGACACACACGGACATACACTCACGGACATGCACACACAAGCTTACCCTAAGCTGTTTAATAAAGTACATTATTCCTTTTAGTCCCAAATCTTCGACATTATTTCGGACCTATGGAAAACACTCAGGAATGATGATCTAGAACGTGTCAAACGGTTCGTCAAAACATCTATAGAGGTATAAAATAAATAAAAGACTTGTATACCGAAACGGCCTTGTTTTAGAAACTCAGCCAAATCGACTCCTATCGAACGGGAGAACTTCTATTAGAAAATTTCATCGAAATGTTACGCGATTTCAAATCAATGACATTTCCTTTGCTCCGTGATTGTTTTGTTATAAGGTTCACTTTTTTCTCAACAAAATTTTTATTCGAAAAATTTTAGACGTGAAAAAGGATCTCACACAATATCAGGGGATGAAGATTTGGATGAAAATCTTTTTAATGCATATTTCTCGGGTCTACTCGAGAATTCCCATGCCAACTCAGACGAAGATCATGAAATACTGGATCATGAGCTCGTAGATGTATTGAATTATTGGTTGCCGTTGGGCTCGCGCACCGATCTTTGTCTCAACATTAGTGTGCAACACAACCTTTTGCATTGTACAGTAGCGCTTTTAAATGCAAGAGAATTTTTCTCTCGAGCATTTCAGACTCTCTTCGATAGTCTTGAAGAGTGCCGAAATCAGCCACAGAAACTAGGTTTGTTTTAGTAATTTCGAGTCGAGGTTATACAAGTAATATACTATCAACTTGCTACCCTCCGATTTTGACGAAATCGGTCTCAAACGATAGTGTTATTTGTTAGCTGAGTTGTCAAATTTTTAGTACAAAGGATTGATGAAATTATGAAACTAGCAAATGCACATCCCCAAGAATCGGCGCGTGAAGAATGGTTGATTCAAGTTTTCCATTTCTTGCTTTCTACTATTTCGGATGAAGACCGGAGTATGCTTTTTTCTTATTGTTAACTCGGAAAAAATTGCCACAATTCTGATATATTCGGAAAGAAGTTCATGAAAAATGGAGCATTTTTTGTTTTTACGGCACCCTCTGAAGCGTTTTAATTTTTGAGATAATTGCGTGTGAAATTTCGTTTGTATATTACAACGAAAACATTTGTTTTAAATTACTGATTCAATCAAAAGTTGTTTATCGACGCGAAAATAATTTGAATTTCTTGAGTATTTAGGAAAAAGTAAATATAGCATTTCTCTCGGCTCAATGAGACGAATAAAATGGCATCAAAATGATTCATTTTGGATTATTAAAACGAAAACATGAATCAGGGTTTTCATTTCAATAACCCGAAATGATTTTCAAAATGAATCATTTTGGTGTCATTTTATTCGTCTCATTGAGCCGAGAAAACGTTTTCCTAAATACTCAAGAATTCAACTTATTTTCGCGTCAATAAACAACTTTTATTGAATAAGAAATCTGAAACAAATGTTTTCGTTGTAATACACAGACGAAACTTCAAACGCAATTATCTCAAAAATTAAAACAATTCACAGGGTGCCGTAAAAACAAACAATGCTCCATTTTTCATGAACTTTTCGAACATATAACTTTTTCATAGTGTTTTTTTCCGAGTTGACTGGTTAAGTCCACCATTTTAGCCCTAAACTCTCGTCTTGGTGACATTGTAACTATTGTGGTAGAAAATGGATTCGTTGGCGCCGAAAAGATAGTCGATTCGCTATTTTCTCATTCGGTTTTTCAAAATGCACCTTATTCTACGTTCTCACAACTGATTAGGTATCGATCATGGAAAAATGATTATAGCAAAACGTTCTTCATCCATTCATCCCAGTCATTCATGTCATCCCGTGCTATTTTTCACACAAAAAAGACAAAAAAATTTACAAACAAATCACTCTTTTTATAGGAAGCTAATTCTTTCATGCCAAGTTGAAGAAATTATGCTGAAAAACACGATTGAGTGTGTTCAATTGGAGTGGATTGATGACCTCAACAAGATGATTTCGTCATCCAAGAGATTGGTTGCACCGCTGATAGACACGGATGTTTGTATCGTTTGTATGAAGCCATTGACGAAGAGTTTTAAGCTATTCAAGTAATACCATGTGAAAGAGCACAAAATTTCGAGCATTTTTCGCTTTTGCGGCACTACTTGAAAATCTAACCATAAAAAGTTATGGGCGGAACAAAAAATTTTCAAACGAGTTTGAACATTGAAACGAAGAGCTTGTAGATCAATCAGATTGTTTATTGAAACGATTTAATAA